>JBBMOL010001781.1:0-32476 GCA_037954665.1 Laguncularia racemosa
AGAAGGTTGGCTTGAGTTTCTATGAACAGTCAAATTAACATTGAGGTTGCTCCCTTAGTATGGGATTTAGGAAGTATTTGTAAGAAACATAACGAGTCCTTCAAAGAATATGCTCAGCGTTGGTGAGCTCAGGCTGGAAGGGTCAGTACTGCAATCTCTAAGAAGGAATTGACATCCATCTTCTTAATACATTGGAGAAACCCTATTTCACTCACCTCATTGGGCAGACCTCTTCAAGCTTCGTAGAAGTAGTAGTAACAGGATGCAAGATCGAGAATGCTATCACTTTTAGAAAATTACTTATCAATGAAACATCCAAAGCAATCTCATCCAAACCTTTGAATGACATCAAAGGAAAAGAAACCACCATTGGCATGGTTAATTCCAACATGATGTGCCTAATTCCAATTCAGAACTCAGCACTCACATCTCAATCAATAATCACAATAAGTAATCTAAACAATTCAAACACAACAATAAATAAAACCTAAACCTTACTAGATATTATGCACTAGCAAGAGGATAGTCCTAACATGGATTTGTTAATATGACGCATAACAATCTCGATATCGTTACTCGCTACAATCCAAAGATTAATAAGAGTATGAGAGAAAAACTCAAATTTATATATCTCAAAGGTCAAAAGTCTGTCTCTCTTTCTATTCCCAAATGTATATAAAGAAGGCAAAGTCCCATTACAAGTAAAATTGGTTCAACACAACATAACATAACTAGCATAAATTGTAAGCCATTGGTGTTAAATGAAGGCTAGGCTGCTAGCCTTTATAGCCAGCCTAAATGGGTACACCGTCAGCTTTAGAAAGTATACCGTTGGCCTTCAACTTTACACAGCCATATTTGATGAAAGCCGAGCTAGGAAATGGATAGTGGATCTTCTTGAAATTCAGTTGGGCCTATGACACGAATTTGAGCTAAACAGCTTAAGGATCCCACTTAATGGATTAATCAAAGAAGTTCAAGATGAGGAACAATACGTATGTCAAACAAGGAACAAACCAATAATAATCCGTATCATTGAAGTTTAAGAGCTTTGGAATGAAGACAGAGTGAAGACATTATAAGAAGTTTGAAAGTTTCTAGCTTTCATGGAAAGGCCGCCGACCTACATGGTCGGCGTTGAAGGAAAGCTACTGGCCTATATGGCTACCGTTGGAGGAAAAGTTGTGCTACTTAATATAAGCCGGCTTTGTGTAATTTAAAGCCACCGGCTTTAGTGCCAACTTTGGTGGTGTTTAATTAGTTAATTTAGAGTTTTGTTATTTCTTTTGTTTTATTACAAGACTATAAATAGTCACTAACACATATAGAAAAAGGCATTATCTTTAGAGTTAAAAACAAATTCTCTTTGGTTCTGGAAAGAACTTTTGACTTATCAGTTGTTTCATAGCATCTATCTTGACTTATCAATCAAGTTTCCACCCTCGATTATGGCGTTTTCATTCATACCAAGGTTCTTGCTTCGTTATAAGCAACGAGCCACGATTTCCATCCATTTCTTGATCGATTCTAGGTTGTGAGATTCAAATTGGGATTTCAGGTTTTAGCCAAATTGATGGAGTTCGTATCAGTTGGTATTAGAGTAACCAAGTTGGTTAGGATTGCCTATCTTTGCATTAAAGTTTGTGATTTTAGATTTAGGGTTTGAATTAAAAAAAAAGTTTGAATCTTTTTATTATCTTTCGATCTTGTTAGATTCATTATTGCCATTCTTATTTGTGATCAGTGTTCAATTTATTCAAGTTCTTGTTTGAATAGTTCAAATTGAAAAATTATCTTTGTGTCTTATTCAAGTTTATGTGAAACTATTGTGACTTGTTGGTTATTGATTCCAGCTACAAGATTTTGGTTAAACCAGCAGGAAAACTTTGATTTGTTGATTAGTTCCAAAAGAATTGAAAAGAGAAATCGTAAGTGGTAAAAGGCAATAGTGGTGAGATCTTTAAAGTGTGTAAAAGCCAAATAAATATTGTGAGTAACAAAGCATGAGTGATTTGAGCAATTCATTGATTGAGTAGAAACATGTGAGGGAGTGATTTATTGAGGTTCTTTTCTTTTCTATTCTAATATGTTTGTTGCAGCGATATGTCGAATAGAAGTTCTCTAGAAAGTGTGATAGGGGGAATTGACATGAAGTTGATCATGGAAGCTCTAACTAGTGAGATGAAGAGGATGTTTAGAGTAGAGATGGAGTAACTCCACGAGCAGATAGAGCAGAATTTTGAGTAGTCACGGAATGTTTCAGCAGGACGTAAGAGGGATAGAATGCTAAGAAGGGTAGTGCGAGTGGAAGAAGATGAATTGGCTAGGGATGGATTTGATGGTGAGTATGATTAGGAATCTTTTGGTAGCTATAGGAGGTATGGAGGTAGATTTAAAGGGCATAAAAATTGGGAAGATAACAATTTAGGGAATATTAAGATGAAGATCCCACCTTTCCAAGGAAAAAATGATCCTGAGGTGTATCTTGAGTGGGAGAAGAAGGTGGAACTAGTTTTTAACTATCATGATTATTTTGAAGTTAAGAAGGTGAAGTTGATTGCCATAGAATTTTCTGACTATGCTATTGTTTGGTGGGACTAATTTTTATCGAATAGGAGGAGGCATAGACAACCACAATAAAGATGTTGGAAGAGATGAAGAGGGTGATGATGGAAGTGATTATTCCCACTTATTACTATAGGGATTTGTACAATAAGTTGCAAAATTGTAGGCAAGAAAACAGAAGTGTGGAGGAATATCATAAGGAGATGGAAGTTGCGATGATTAGAGCGAATGTTGAGGAGGACCGGGAAGCTACTATGGCTAGGTTTTTGGCAGGTTTGAATTGGGACATTCAGAATGTGGTAAAGTTACAACATTATATAGAGTTGGATGATATGGTTTGGTTCACATGGCGATTAAGGTAGAGAAGCAACTCAAGTGGAAGGGTAGTAGCACCATACGTGCAACACCGAGTTCCTCTAATTGGAGAACTAATACATGGAAGAAAGAGGAAAAGCAGTCCCACTCTAAACCAATGCTAGAAAAAAATCAGAATCGATATCTTATGGGCATAAAGGTAAAGCCAATTCTTTTTTTAATAGGAATCGTGATATTAAGTGTTTTAAATGGGGCAGGGATCACATAGCGAGTCAATGTCCGAACAAAAGAATCATGATGATGCGAGATGATGGAGAGATTGAGACGGACAATGAATCGGATCATGATTCATGCCATCATTAAAGGATGATGATGGTGGGGAAGCGTATGTTGTTCAGGGGGAGTTGTTGGTAGCCAGAAGGGCTTTGAGCGTGCAAATAAAAAGAGAGGAAAATGTGTAATGGGGGAACATATTTCACACTAGGTACCATGTTAAGGACAAAGTATGTTGTGTGGTTATTTATGGTGGGAGTTGTACTAATGTTACTAGCACAACTATGGTGGAGAAATTGGGGCTTCTACAAGTAAGCATCCTCGCCCTTATAAATTGCAATGGCTGAATGATAGTAGTGAAGTGAGAGTGATAAAACAGGTGTTGGTTTCTTTTCGCATTGGAAAGTATGGGGATGAAGTTTCGTGTGATGTAGTTCTAATGCAAGCTGCACATTTATTGTTGGGAGGCATGGCAATTTGATAGGCAGGTGAAGCATGATGAATTCACCAACAAGTACTCTTTTGTACATGATCAGAAGCTTGTTACTCTTTGTCCTTTGACACCTAATGAGATTTATGAGGATCAAGTGAGGTTACAGAGAGAGAGTGAACAAAAGAAAGTGAGCGATAAAAAAGAAATTGAGTGCTATTGCAAAAGAAAAAGAGAGAGAGTATGAGCGAAAGGAGAGAGAAAAGAAAGAGAGAGAATTGAATGATGAGAGAAAAACAAAGAGAAAGAAAATTTTTATGCGAGGGCAAGTAAGATTAAGAAGGCTTTGTTATTAGAAACAAAGAGACCAATGATATTACTTTTATAGAAAGAGGTGCTTTTTAGCATTTACCAACTTGATACTTTTTTGCCTAGTTCTTTTGTCTCTCAGTTACGGGATTTTGAAGGTGTCTTTCTAGAGAAAATCCTAAAAGGATTGCCTCCCATCCATTCGAGGTATTGAGGATCAAATAGACTTTGTACTTGGTGTCGAGTCTAATTTTTTTTTCATTTTCATTCCTAATCCAATTTATACTATAGACCATATGCTCATCTAATATAAGTCCTCGACTTGAACTAGGAATTTTGTCTTATTTTGGAGTCACCACCTAACTGAAGTTGGGGAAAGATTATTGAATTAGGACTAATTGAGCAAATTAATCCTAATTTGGACAACTAGTCAGCGAGGTCTCCTCTTTTCATTTTTGTGAAAGAGGAAAGGAAAAACTAGAGTTTCTGGACTCGGGGGCTAACCTATTAAAACCTTAAAGTTACCACCTTATTCTTTTGAAATTTGAACCATATTCTATTATCTTTTCCTTATATATTTTTTATTTTTTGCTATTTTTATTATTTTGGATACATATAAAACAAATTGTAACAACTTGGAAAATGACTTTTTTTGTTCTTTTTAGAGTTGCCTCATAAGGGTGCCTACGTACATGTTATTCAGGATTAAACAAGCCGTAATTCGCTTTTTATAAAAAGCTTTAGTGGGTTGATTAATTTTAATTATAAAAACACCTTGGTTTACGTTTTTATCTTTTTTTAGCTTTTTTTTTTTTGAAAAAATCTAAGCCTAAGCTTGATTATTTATTTATTTTAAAAAAAAAATTAGTTTAAGGAAAAACCAATTTTGGATTTATTTAAGAAAAAGATTTTTTCTAAGTGATAAAAATTATTTTTATGTCCCTATTATTATTCTACCTCTATTATTAATCCTACTTTTAATAATTATTACTTTTCCCCCTTTTTTAATTTTTTAATTTTTATAATTTTATCTATTCTAAACTAAACATAAAAAAGTAAACTAATCTAAATTCTACCATTTAATATTATTTTTACTATTTTTTTATTTTCTATTTTCGAATTATAAACAAATAAATAAACAAAACACAATAAATAAATAATAAAAAAAAGAGAAAAATCCGACTTACCTGGGTCCGAGTACGGTGCGTGAGTCGAGTCGAATAGGATTGAACCGGGTTAGGTTAACGGGTCGGTCTCGGCGGTTGGAAGTCCTCGTCGGTGCGTTCCGACGTCGTTTTTGTCGATCAAGGGGTGTTTCCAACGTTTCTAACAATGGGGAACTCGATGGTGGTGGTGGATTTCTCCAAAAGCTTCTCCAAGTGGTGGTGGTTGGTGGTCACGGTTTGCGAACTCCGGCTGCTCTGATCTCTCTTATTTTATCTCATTTCTCTCTTCGATTCGTGCTTTGTGATGGGAATCAGCTAGCATCAAAGGATCAAGAGCTAAAGTTTAATGACCCCGTTATATGATATGGGGGGACCGATGACTAGAGCTCGAGCCAAACGAGTCAAGGAAGCATTGAACGGATTGATCCAAGAGATTCATGAGAGGGAAGCTATTCAAGAAAGTCCTAAGGAGCACAACAAGTTTATCAACACTCTATATCAAGATGTCCGTTCAAGCTACTCGGATTTAGAAGCTTCAGAATAGGAGAATTGGTGGAAATAGAATTTACGCTGCCGGCCTTTAATCGGCCTTGAGCCGGCCTACAATTTAAGCTGCCGGCCTTTAACCGGCCTTGAGCCGGCCTAGGAATTACGCTGCTAGACTTTGAACCGTCCTTTCTTATATTACGCAAATCCGATGGTTAAGATTTGTTTTAGGTTATTTTTTTTTATTTTGTGACACCTTGAGATTGTATGTAAACCAGAGAAAGGGGATTATTTTTCATATATGAATTTTGATAAAATTATTGAGAGTTCTCTCTTTTGTTCTTTGTGAACAACTCCTTTGAATTTTCTTCAATCTAATGCTTGGGGAAAATCACCTAGATAACGTAGGTTTCAATCAACAGGTGTGATTGGGGTCTCGTTCCGTTCAATTGCTTGTTCGAGACGGTCCTTGGGTATTCGATCAATTTGATCATTGGGTTCTAGATTTAACATATCTAGGGTTCGCATCATTTGGTATCAGAGCCAAGGCTCATTGAATCGGGTAATCTCTATCCTTGTTAATATTTTTCTTTAATTGATTGCATAAATTTTCTGTCGTAGTAAAAAAAAAAAAAATTGTTGTTGCTGTTCGTGGAATTACTATTCTGTTTCGATGACGGGAAATTCCAATTGCCGAATCCCAAAGGCAATTCCATTGTCTTGAATTAGTTAGTCAGTAAAGTTCACAAAAAAAAAAAAGAACAGAAAATTCGTATAGAAAAAAAAAATTCCAGTTTATATTTTAGTTTGTTTGTTTAATTGTTCAAGTTCATTGTTTCCTATCAAATTCACTATATTCCATATTGGTCAATCGTAGTTATTCATTGAGTCGTCGTATTTTCGTGTTGAAATTATGAGTTGTTGGTTGATTTATCCTAGTGGTTTATTTTGGAGAAAAACTCATTGAGTTAGTTCTTGAGCAAGGATTTGCAAAGGAGAGTAGAGTGGTGAGAATTTTATCATGGAAAATCAAATTGTGAGATACACGAGTGTACACACATCTTGAGTGTAAATTGGTGAGGGAGTGAATTGTGAGGCCTTGATATATTTTTTTATTACTAACGATCTTTGTTGTAGCAAACATGTCTGGCCAAAGTTCACCTGACAGGGAAAAGGGAGTAGGAGATAATAAGCTGTTGTTTCATGCGCTATTGGGTGAGATGAGAAAAATGATGAGGGCTGAGTTGGAGCCAGTCCATCAAAGGATGGATAGGATGGAGTAAAGTAGGGCGGCCACGGGTAGCACTACAATGGGTCGAAGATTTGAGAGGCTTCCAAGGAGGGGTGAGAATAGAAGAGGGAGAGGACATTGAATTAGGAGTATAATTTCGTGATGGGGAGAGAAAATACCTAAAGAAGAGATAGTAACTTGGGTAGCATAAAGATGAAAATACCTTCCTTTCAAGGGAAGAAGACCCAGAATTATACTTGGAATGGGAGCGAAAGGTTGATCACATTTTTGAGTGCCATAACTATTTAGAGGACAAGAAAATTAAACTTGCAGCAGTTGAGTTCACTGACTATGCAAGTGTATTGGTGGGATCAACTGGTTAGGAATAGGAGACTGGTATGGAGAGGAACCTGTTAGCACTTGGGGGGGAATGAAAATATTATGCAGAAGAGGTTCATTCCTATCACTATTATAGGGATTTGCATAGAAAGTTACAAGGGTTGACGCAGGGGTCCAGAAGTGTGGAGGATTATTATCAGGAGATGGAGATAGCCATGATAAGGGCTAGGGTGGAGGCGATGATGAAGCTACTATGGCTAGGTTCATTAATGGGCTGAATCGGAGATCGCTGATATAGTTGATCTACAACATTTTGTAGACATTGAGGATTTGTTGCATAAAGCAATCAAAGTTGAGAAGAAACTGAAATCTAAAGGGAGTTCTAAATCGGGAATGGCTTCTAACTCTTCATGGAAATCAAACTGGAAGAAGAACACCACTGATCAAAACCGAAGGAGGATGTCCAAGGCCAAGAACCCTACTACTTCTTTAAAGGTAAGACTGACGCTAAACCAATTACTAGAACTCGTGAGATCAAGTGTTTCAGGTGTCAGGGTTTCGGGCATATAGCATCTCAGTGTCCCATCAGAGAGTATGATCGTTCGGGATGATGGCGATGTAGAGAGTGTTAGCTCTAGTGATGATAACAGCCTTCATTGGAGGACTGCAGTGATGTGGACGTTGAAGGACCTGTAAAGGGGAATTGCTTGTTACTAGGGGTTCTTAGTACTCAGCCTAAGGAGGAAGGGTGATGAGGTGCAGCGGGAGCACATTTTCCATACCCGATGTTATGTTTTAAACAAGGTATGTAGCTTAATCATTGATAGTGGTAGCTGCACTAATGCTGTTAGTACGTTATTGGTTAAGAAGTTGAAGCTGAAAACTTTGAAGCATCAGCGATCTACAGATTGCAGAGTTGAATGAATGTGGGGAAGTGAAAGTGACTAAACAGGTGTTTATTTCTTTTTCTATCGGGAATTATAGCGATGAGGTGATGTGTGATGTGTCCCATGTAGGCTTGTCACATTTTGTTGGGTCGACCATGGCGTTTGACAGAAGGGTGAAGTTGATGGGTACAAGAATCAATACTCTTTTGTTCTCAACAGAGGAATGTGATTTTAACTCCCCAGAAACCATGGGAGGCTAGTGCAGATCAGGAGAGGATAGCAAGAGAATTTAGAGAAAACACTTGAGTGTGCGAGAAGAAAACGGAAAGGAAAGAAATATTGAGAATGCAACAGAGAGAGAGAAGCAACATTGGTGAGCAAAGAGAGAGGGGAATCAAACACACTGAGTGGAGAGGCAAGAAAAAGTGAGATTAAGAGTGCTATAGTGGCAAGACAACAGTTAGTTGTACTTATGTACAAGGATGTGTATTTTTCTACTAATGACCTTAACTCATCTTTGCCAAGTGTGGTTATATCTCTTTTGTAGGAATATGATGATTTGTTTCCCGAAGAGGTGCCAAGAGGATTGCCTCCAATCAGAGGCATTGAACACCGGATTGATTTCCTTCCAGGTGCTTCAATTCCAAATAGGCCAGCATACCGGCAAATCCAGAGGAAACCAAAGAAATCCAGCGACAAGTTGATGAATGGTGGAGAAAAGGTGTCGTAAGAGAGAGCTTCAGTCCATGTTCGGTTCGGTCATTTTGGTTCAAAGAAGGATGGAACATGGCGAATGTGTGTCGATTGTCGAGGAATCAATAAGATCACAGTTAAGTACAGACATCCCATCCCAAGACTTGATGATATGCTTGATAAATTGCATGGTGCTTGTTTGTTTTCTAAAATTGACTTAAGGAATGGCTATTACAGATTAGAATGAAGAAGGGGACGAATGGAAAACTGCTTTTAAAACTAAATTCGGTCTCTATGAGTGGATGGTAATGCCTTTCGGGTTAACAAACGCTCCTAGCACATTTATGAGATTAATGAATCATGTTCTTCATGCTTTTATTGGGAAATTTGTTTTGTGTACTTTGATGACATCTTAGTTTACCAGCAAGACTTTAGATGAGCATGTTAGGCATTTACAATGTGTCTTTACCGTTTTGAGAGAAAATAGTTGTATGCCAATTTAAGAAATGTACCTTTTGCATGGAAACTGTGGTAATTTCTTGGGTTTGTTGTAGGTGCAATGGGATTGCTGTTGATGAGGAGAAGGTGAAAGCGATTAGGGAGTGGCCAACACGAGGAATGCAAGTGAGGTCAGAAGCTTTCATGGATTAGCAAGTTTTTACAGACGATTTGTTAGGGACTTTAGTTCTATAGCTGCTCCTTAAAAGATCTTGTCAAGAAGAATTCTGAGTTCAGATGGACCGAAGAACATGAGAATTCCTTTAACGCTCTGAAGAAGTAAGTTGACTAATGCACCTTTACTTGTTTCCTAATTTGAGAAGGGTTTTGAAATAGAATGCAATGCTTCCGGGAAAGGCATTGGTGGTGTTTTGATGCAGGATCCAAAACCGATCACTTACTTTAGAAAAACTCAGTGGTGCTGCATTAAACTACTCGGTATATGATAAGGAGCTGTATGCTCTGGTGAGGACCTTACAGAATTGGCAACATTACTTATGGCCTAAAGAATTTACCATTCATTCGGATCACGAGAGCCTCAAGTTTCTGAAAACCCAAGTTAAGTTAAACAAGAGGCATGCGAAGTGGCTAGAGTTTATTGAAACATTTCCCTATGTAATCAAATACAAGCAAGGGAAGGAGAATGTGGTGGTTGATGCCCTTTCTCGAAGGTACACACTTCTAACTTCTCTGCATACTAAATTGCTTGGATTTGAACTCATTAGGGAATTGTATGCATCTGATGTTGATTTTGGCCAAAATTGGGCAGCTTGTGATGAGACTAGATATATGCTGATTTTTATGTGTTTGATGGATATTTTATTTAAGAAAGATAGGTTGTGTGTGCCTAAAAGTTCAGTGCGTGAACTACTTGTGAGGGAAACCCATGGGGGTGGTTTAATGGGACATTTTGGTGTTAAAAGACTTTGGATATTTTACATGAACATTTTTTCTGGGAAAAATGAAGCATGATGTGCAAACTATGTGTGACAAGTGCATTGCATGTAGACAGGCTAATCCAGAGTAATGCCACATGGAGAATACATTCCGTTACCTATACCTAATCAACCCTGGACTGACATTTCTATGGATTTTATGTCAGGGTTAGCCGATCTCAAAGTGGCAAGATAGTATATTTGTTGTTGTCGATAGGTTTAGTAAGATGGCTGACTTCATTGCCAGTTCTAAAACTAATGATGCACAACATGTTGCTGATTTGTTTTTTAGGGAGATTGTACGGTTACACGGCTTGCCTAAATCCATTGTGAGTGATAGGGATGTGAAATTTTTAAGTCATTTTTTGCGTACTTTGTGGAATAGGTTAGCACTAAATTGTTGTTCTCTACTGTAGCCCATCCTCAAATTGATGGTCAAACCGAAGTAGTCAATAGGACTCTTTCGACTGTATTGCGCGCTGTAATTAATAAGAATTTGAAACAATGGGAAAATGTTTGCCACATGTAGAGTTTGCATATAATAGAGCTGTGCATTTCACTACATCTTATTCTCCATTTGAGATTGTGTATGGGTTTAATCCTTTGACTCCTTTAGATATCTTACCATTGCCTGTTAATAAGTTTGTTGATCTTGAAGGAAAGCAGAAGGCATAATTTGTTAGGGAATTGCATATACAGGTTCGAGCTAACATTGAGAAAAAGAATGAGCATTATGCTCGACAAGCCAATAAGGGTCGAGTGAAAACTGTCTTCCATCCAGGAGATTGGGTGTGTGGGTGCATTTGAGAAAGGAGAGATTTGCTGAACAACTAAAAATCTAAGTTGCACCTAGGGGAGATGGACCTTTCCGAGTGTTGGAGCGCATCAATGATAACGCTTACAAAGTTGATTTACCAAGTCACTATGGTAATGTAAGCGCATTTTTAATGTTTCTGATCTTTCTCTATATGATGCAGGTGATTCGAGGACGAATCTTTTCGAGGACGGAGGGAATGATGGGAATCAACTAGCATCAAAGGATCAAGAGCTAAAGTTTAATGACCCGTTATAGGATATGGGGGGACCGATGACTAGAGCTTGAGCCAAACGTGTCAAGGAAGCATTGAACGGATTGATCCAAGAGATTCATGAGAGGGAAGCTGTTCAGGAAAGTCCTAAGGTGCACCACAAGTTTATCAACACTCTATATCAAGATGTTCGTTCAAGCTACTCGGATTTAGAAGCTTCAGAATAGGAGAATTGGTGGAAATAAAATTTATGCCGCCGGCCTTTAACCGGCCTTGAGCCTGCCTATAATTTAAGCTACCGACCTTTAACCGGCCTTGAGCCGCCTAGGAATTACACTGCCAGACTTTGAATTGTCCTTTCTTATATTACGCAAATCCGACGGTTAAGATTTGTTTTAGGTTATTTTTTTTTTATTTTGTGACACCTTGAGATTGTATATTAAACCAGAGAATGGGGATTATTTTTCTATATGAATTTTGATAAAATTATTGAGAGTTCTCTCTTTTGTTCTTTGTGAATAACTCCTTTGAATTTTCTTCAATCTAATGCTTGGGGAAAATCGCCTAGATAATGTAGGTTTCAATCAACAGGTGTGATTGGGGTCTCGTTCCGTTCAATTGCTTGTTCGAGACGGTCCTTGGGTATTCGATTCAATTCGATCGTTGGGTTCTAGATTTAACATATCTAGGGTTCGCGTCACTTTAGCTTCCTCCCCTCATGCTTTATTTATAGGCATCGAAATCAAGTGGGATAAGCTCGAATTGCCTCCGGTCGGGATGAATTGAATTTGCGATTGAAAACCCATCTCCGATTTGTGTAAATCCTTTGCGATTTGATTTCAATTGGATGATGTTTATCTTATTTTAGTTGAAGATTTGGTGGATTTGTGTAAAAAATCCAGGTCCGGGCCAATTGGGCTAACCTACTTATCAGTTTTTTATTTACGCAAATTACATATATGCGATGCAATTTTTATTATTTTTGTATTATTTTGAGATTTTAAAATTTTGTAAAAATTATTTAACCCTTTTCTTATTTTTCTATCATTATTTTCCAAAATTGACATATTTTCCCTATTTATTTTATTTTTTGAATATTTTTGCTAAATTAGAAGAAAATTTTAAAAAATGAAAAAAAATTGAAAATTGACCATTATTAATTATTAGCGTTAAAAATG
Source organism: Laguncularia racemosa (assembly GCA_037954665.1). Classification (NCBI taxonomy): domain Eukaryota; kingdom Viridiplantae; phylum Streptophyta; class Magnoliopsida; order Myrtales; family Combretaceae; genus Laguncularia; species Laguncularia racemosa. The sequence continues at coordinate 12,334 of JBBMOL010001781.1, forward strand.
GGGTGTTTACAGCTGCCCTCTTTGTGGTTAAGTTTGCAAAACGAAACTACAAAGATGAGAAAGACACCATTTTTGGCCTCTAGACTGAATGGATAACACCCTGGTTTGGTTGGTTATCTAAAATTTGGTCTTTAGTAGGAAAATGCTCCACGAGCTAATAATCCATGAGTACTTTGTGATGATTGGTATTACTCAGGGAATGGGCTTAAATAACCTAACAATTTGAAGTAATTTATCCTCTCAAAAAGTGCTATATGGGCTGACTAATCGACGATAAGAAACATCTCAGGGATTGTTTAGGGGTGTGTTATTGTGAGTGGAATAGCTGATAATAGGAAGTGTCCTATCGGACTAGCAACCTTAAGGAGAAGATTGTCTCAGGAAGCACTCTTATGAGCTAGCCACCTGTCAACAGAAGTGTTTGGATAGACTAGCGACTATTTGGGGAGAACTGCCTTCGAAGAGTGCTCTCATGAGTTGACTAATCGATATCAGGAAGTGCCTTATGGGCTAACAACCTTAAAGGGGATAATCTAGATAAGTGCTCCTATGAGTTGACTAATCATTAGATTATCTTAGAAAAGTGCTCCTATGAGCTGACCGATCAGTTATCTAAAAAGTGCTCCTACGAGCTGATTAATCGATAAATTAGAAAAGTGCTCCTATGAGCTAACTAATTGATAGATTTGAAAAGTGCTCCTATGAGCTAACTAATCAATAGTATCAAGAAGCATTTTTTTTAGACTTGCAACCTTGAAGAAATAGGTGTCTTGAAAGGTGCCCCTATAGGCTAACCTTGAGAAAGGATGTTCAGGAAAGTACCCCATTGTGGGCTGACTAACTAGTAACGGGAAGTGTCTTCTTAGACTTGCCACCTTGAAAGATAGGTATCTCGAAAGGTGCCCCTATGGCTAACCCTAAGAGAGGGTATTTAGGAAAGTGCCCCTCTTTGGGCTGACTAACCTATAATGGGAAGCGTCTTCTTAGACTTGCGACCTTGGGGAAGAAATGTCTTGAAAGGTGCCCCTATGGGCTAACCCTGAGAGATGATGTTTAGGAAAGTGTCCAATTGTGGGCTAACTAACCTATTGCAGGAAGCGTCTTCTTAGACTTGCGACCTTGGGGAAGAAATGTCTCGAAAGGTGCCCCTATGGGCTGACCTTGAGAGAGGGTGTTTAGGAAAGTGCCCCCCTGTAGGCGGACTAACCTATAACGGAAGCGTCTTCTTAGACTTGCGACCTAGGGAAGAAATGTCTCAAAAGGTGCCCCTATGGGCTGACCTTGAGAGAGGGTGTTTAGGAAAGTGCCCCATTGTGGGTTGACTAACCTAACACTTTTGAAAATGCTTCTAGCGAACGAGTCAAATGATTTGGTAAGAGATGTCTTATAATATGTGAATGATGGTTATTTACTCTACAATGCTTACCAATTTATCGCGGATAGCAACCAAACAACTGAACCTTCGTGTTGGTTTGCTTCTCCTTTACTTACTCTTGCTTTAAAATAGGGCTGAGGGCCTTGATGCGCTTCCTTTCTTATGAGCATAGCTCTTGTGATTGTGGTATTATCCTATTAAAGCACTAGGTTTAATGCTCAAAAGTAGGTAGAATTATGTCGCAAAATCTATTTTTGCAATTTTTCAATTTTCAGACTTTTGTTCTTTAAGAGAATATTTCATTTGATAACAAGAACAAGAGATTGAAACAAGTTTTTCCTTGTGATCAATTGAGAAGTATTGGTAATTGGCCTTAGGAAGTGGTCTCTAGAGTTTTGTGTTTGAATTCTCTCCAACTTTATCACAAAATTGGTGATTTCTAATCTTTATTTATTTATGCAATTTTGTGACTTGTGTTTATATTATTCATGAATTCTATCAAATATTCCATTATAACTTGTGCATTCATTGTTAAATCTATGGCTGGCTAGATTCAATTGGTGAGAAGAAGAATGAAACCCTAGATTGCTAAAGTGATAATTGTAGTCATGTTATTAGATTAAGGTATTTGTGGATTATTCATAATTGCAATTCCTATAATTTCAATTGAAATTCTTAAAGGTTTTTAATTGTTAGAAATTTTATCAATACGGAAGTTGAGATAGAATTTGTTAGGGATTCTTAATTGGATTAGTATAACAAAGCAAAAGCGGCGTTAATTAGTTGAATTAGGGTTTATCTGGAGTTTAAAGCAATGTTCTAATTAATTATCCACTAAGGAATTAGGGGTAATTGCATTAGGGCATTAGGCAATCATAGCACTAGGAAGTGTATGGATGTAATTTAGAATTCCTTTGTTAATTAAAGATACGGAAGTTAACTAATTAATTGAAAGTTTATGGTTATAAACCCATTTGAATAACCATACATAGGTTATTCTAAATAACATGATGGTAATTTTGATTAGGGTGTCTAGGGTGAATTTTTAATTCCCACCTTCTCAATTGAAAGGTTTATTTTATATATTCTCATAGTTCTTATTTGAGTAGATTTTATTCAATTTTTAATTAAGGAGTTAAAAGGATCTTTCTTTGAATTGCCTATGATCAATAAAAGTTATTATAGGTTTAGTAATCTCTTTAGTCCTCGAGGGATCGACACTCTACTCACCTATATATTACTTGATTCCGACCTAGTATACTTGCTAGAGAATTCACTACTATTTTATATTATACAGTTCACAGTGATCAGTTACCATTTCAGTGGACCCATTATTCTTTACGGTAGGCCTGAGTTTGTCCTTTGCAAAGGATGTCTCTTTACTATTCTTCTTTTCCTTAGATGACTCCTATTCAGCTTATCACTTTGCCAATATAGCATCTTCTTAAGCAATATAATCCGCGGCTTTTCTTAGAATTCCTTAAAATTTTTAGGCTTATGTAACATAAGGGAGTAGAATAATTAGGACCTATCCTTTACACCATTGACAACTGCATTCAAGGTAATGCTTATATCAATGTTAGGGATTTCAACCATTGCTTAGTTGAACCTTGAGATGTAATCTCCAAGTGTCTTGTCTTGCTTTTGTATGATAAGATTGAGAGTTGAAGAATCTCATTCAGGAATCTTGCTCATTAAGAATTGCTGATAAAAGTGCTTGGCGAGTATTCAAAAACTAGGATTAGAATTAAGCTTTAGACTTGGAACCATGTGAACTTAACTTTCTTGAGTATACCTAGAAAGGCCTTACAAGCTAATGGCATTAAAGACACTAAGGAGGTTTCATCTGAGTTGCATAATAGCTCAAATGCTTAGACAAATCGGGGTCCCATCATAAAAGTTTAATTGGGGAATTTAAATGTAGGCTGGGAGTTGCTTGTCTCAAATTTCTTGCGTGAAGGGAGAGTTTCTAATGGTGAACATATCCAATAAGTTGAGCTTCCTTGTATTCTTTAAGTTCGTTAAGGTGCTTAATCATATTGTCAATATTGTCAATTGACTAATCAGCCAAAGACCTTATTGACTATACCTTAAAGTTGTCGTTCTTGTTGCTACTCTGGTCACCTCTTAGATTAGGAGCTTATTTGGTTTTAGTGGTGCATTACTATTGTGTTGTGAAACACTATCGCTTTGCTACTCACTATTAGGCTAAGATGACACTGGGAGTGTTCATGGATTTCATTTACTTAGTCTCGCAAATGATAATTCTTAGCCACTAAATCAACCAATTGCCTCTTAAGTTACACAATAGGTCTTCAATGCCTTGTTATACATTTGATGGTGCAAAGGGAACTTAAGGGTATTTGTTTTCAGTAGTTGGAGGATTGCAGTCATTGAAGACATTTTTACCAGAATTTCACCTAGATCTTATGCTAGACATGAGTTATTGTTTTATTTAACATGGTGGGTGCCAATTGTTGATTGCTTTACTTACCATGAGTTAGTTTTAGGCTAGATTAAGCTTGTAAACTCATGAAATCTAATTTAAAAAATAAATAAACTTGAGTTATTAGGGCATCAGAGGTGTCTTTGGTGCTTGGACTCTGACGCTTAAGTTAGAGAAGTAGCGAGAAAGTACAACAATCAAAGTTTTTAGGTTATATTAAATGCCTTACCTGGTTGAAGGGTCCTCTTATTTATAGCATTAGTGTGATACTATATTTTTGGCAAGTAAAACTTCCTTGAAGACACTTATTTGTTATAGGAAAGATTCAATAGGATATGCTCCTTAAGAAGTTAAATTACTTTCTTAATTTATGCCAATCAATTTAAGTACTTTCCTATTTTGTGATTTACTCAAATGAGGTGGGCCCTTGGACTTAGGCCAATTTGAGCCTATAAAAACCTATTTGTAAACTATTTATGGGCTTATTTATAAGCTAATTTGTTAACAATATAAAACAACTTACTCAGGAGCCCGTTTATAAGCCTACTTGCAAGTAGTTTGTTAACAAATATAAATGAGTCAGCTTATGAGCCTAAACAAGGGCTTGACCCTGGCTTTATTTTACTAATCAAGTTCAAACCAAGTCAATTTCTAAGCAGTCAGGTTTAAGTAGCTCACAATAGCTAAGCCCATTCACAACCCCACTTTTATGAAAGTTATCATGGCATGTATCCGAGCTGAGTATCGATTAACTCAACTAAAGAAAAAAAAAAAAGGACAACACACTTTGCATTTGTCGCTCCTTTAATTTATAGGTCTGAAGGGAAAACATTCCCCTTGAAATCCATCCCCTCTGCCTTCCATCATAAACCAAACAAGGGAATGCACTTTTTTTTTCTCTTCAAATTCCTCATCTCCTAATTCTTTCTCTTATCCCAAATAGTGTTAATATGTTCTTCTCCTAAATCATTTTTGTCCATTAGTTTTTCTTTAAAATATGTAGATTAAACTACTTCACTAGAAGAGGGAAAGCAAATGACTAAAGATGGTTTAAACAAGTACCAAAATTCCTTCAAATTTGGTGATATGTATATAATTTATGCCAAAAAAAAAAAAAAAAGAAAGAAGAAGCAAAACTAATTTGAAAATATCACTCACTTTATAAAATATAATTTTTCCTTTCCTCCCATTTCTTCATTTGTCAATTAGGGCTTTTTCTTATTTGACATTTTATGATGAAGCAAGTAATTGTGTAACAATCTTCAACCAATAAAAGCAAATTTTGGATGATAATAAAAAGTTACCTGCAAAAAAAAAGTTAAAAGTACATAATTCCAAATGGAGTTTAAAGCATGTTTTAGATATTCATTTCTAATTTCATACTATTATCCATATTTTTCATTGAGATTTTAACTAAACTTTAAGGTGCCTTCATTTTATGAAAATTAATTTTTCAAGTTCTTTTTCTTTTTTTCAATGCTTTATGATGAAGTGAGCTGATTATGTAACAAACTTAGAGCTAAATTGATTAAAATGTTATTCACTGTATAGTTGTTGATAAGATTTCTCCTAGGTGGAAACACTTGTAAAAGAATAAAATAAGCTTAAAGGAACATCGGGAATGGTTCCAGCATGACCACTCCGATACTTAAGTCAATGCAATAAGTATTATGAAATTAATAAACTTAAGAGAGAGCATAGGGCTTAGATTTTGAACCTTGATCCAAGCGGTGTCAACGCCCATTTATAGGTGTTAAGGTGAGGTAAATTAATAGATGGCATCAGGAATGGTAAGTAGATCCATCTTGTGTTTCACATCTTTGCTATTTCCTTATACAAGATTCACCTTACGAAACCTCGTGTCTATTCGGTAGGTTGATTGATCTGAGCTCTTCCTCAGTTTGAGCTACTTACATCAGCTTAGACTGGTCTTTTGTTCTTAGACAAGGACCTAGGCATCCAATCTTTGGTTTTTATAGTTTAGTTATGGGCTTAGTCAAGTTGGATTAGGCTTAGGGGACCTAAGTCCAAAATGTACCATCAACACTTGCCCCCTTACTATTGATGGCGACTAATCAATAGGGAGGATTAAGAGGAATTGGGCTTTAAAGGTCTTTAATGCGCACTAACAGTTGAGACAAGCTCTTAACATGTTGTCTCTTGGGTATGTGTGGAGTGACTAAGCAAGCAAGCAGCAGAGCTTAGCTACACTAGTGCTAGTCGAATTAGTGAAGAGAATTAGTCTTTAGCTAGCATTTCCAGGTAAGGGAGAATAGGTGGTTCACTCAAGCTATTGTGTCTTACCCTTGAGCTAAGCTAAACTGGTGATGGCCATCATGGATTGTCTAAGTAAGTGATTAGGTTGAGCTCCACCCATGTTGATAACTTGAGGAGAGAATCTTCTCAAGCTAGCATTAAGAAGAACGAGGTTCAGTAGGCAGTATGCTAAGTTATACCGTGCTTTTGCCCCCTCCTAAACAAGTATAACTAAGTGAGGCTCTTCTTTAGACTAAGCACTTTGAGAATCTTTTAGTAGTGTTTGATCCAAGGTTGTAGTGGCTACTCAAGGAAGATTTAATTGAATTTGTCATAGGTATGTAAATTTTAGCACATTTAATGGTAGAGATAGCTGTCATGTTTGTTTTGGGCGAGGTCTGCACATGTCAGGCACAAACGTAAGATCTTTGCCATTCATTTGAAATGTGGGACACATGTTGAGATCAGGTCAATAGGTGTCATGTCACTTTACTTTGGTTAACCATCTCTTTGTTTTCTATGCTGTTGCTTATTAATAACAGTTGATGGCTTCATTTCGACACTTTCAACTTTTATAATCACTTCTCTCTATCTTGAGTGTAGGATTTGATATTTTGCTTTCGAACTTCATTCAATTTTCATACTCTTAAAGTTCTTCTTTGATTCACACAAGTATGGTGATTGTTTCATCTTCATCTTCTCAAACCCTCCCAAATCAGGGAGTGCAAGAGGGATACTTCCCCTAGTGGTAGAGGAAGTCTCGTAGCATTCATCCAACATGATGAGGAATTAAGTAGTGGGAATATGTAGAGAGAGATTGATGTTGTGACTAATATTGCCCAAATTCCTTGCAACATCTAACCTAATGACAAGGAGGAAAGGAGACCATTATGGCCTATTTACACCATAATGAAGGACATGAATACTCCTAATGGTGTCTGCAGCACTCTTACTTTTGAGGAGCTCATGGACATTAAGAAGTACTTCTACATTCATTCTTAGGGATGGAAGCTATAACGTTCTTAAGTAGATGACAGGGTCGCTCTTACTATGGAGCACCACTTCTACCTTTATGTAAAGCATTTGGGTCCAAATTACATCCTCTATTTTTCGAGTTCTAAGAGGTTATTTTCATGTACCGATGTGTTTCATCAACACAGCTCACACTTAACATGTGTAAGTTACTAATCTTGTTTGAAGCACTATGTCAACACTTCATGTTCCGTGCTACTCCTCAACTACTCAGGTATTTCTACAAGCTTAAGAGGTTAATGGATAGGTGGTACTACTTGACAAAATGTTAGGTCAAAATTTGTTCATTGGGTTAGACTCCTTAATGCATGGTCAAAAATGCAATTTTTTTGTGGTATCTACCAAAGAGGAGCTAAGCTTCGAATGAGTGGGTAGATCTAGTCAAGATGACAGCGATCCAATACTTGGGTCCCAACAACATATTTGTTGGTGATTAGATCCTTACTGAGTTGAAGTAGAGGTTAAGTGATTTTTGGAATGCCTTAAAAGTCATAGATAAATATCTCTACAATAGGAAGCTAACTAATAGTGTATTTATCGAAGGTGAAGAAGGTATGTTTCTACTATTGTTATGTTGAGGTGGACTTGCCATGAAGAAGTTTGTTCATCTAATTTGCTAGAGGATAAGGTCTTCTTGAAAGCTTGTCCTAAGTACAATAACTACTACTATGCCCTTTTGTTGTATCTTTTGTTTATTTGCTTCTTTACTCTATATGTTGACTAGATGCAAGGTCAACTGCCGCCTAAAGAAGGCAAGAAACTTGCTACTCTAGTTGTGTCAAAGAGGGCACTCCCTTTAAAGTCCTAAGATGCTCCTTTATCCATATGAGATGGGGAAGTTAGTGCTCCTGTCAAACAACCAAGTCTGCATCCTCAAACAGATGCCTTAGCTAAGTTTAAGTTGAAGAGTAAGGCTAGTGAGGGGGTTGGCAAGAAGAGATCTTGAGAGGAAGTCATCAATCTAAATGAGGCCGATTCTCTTAAGCACCAAGCCCAAAGGAGGGGGGTTGTTTAGGTCGTTGATTCTAAGAGGAAAGCCAAAGGACCTACTACGGTGACTGAAGCTTCTAAGGTTAGGGATAATACGTTCAGACCTATTTAAGAGGTCTCTAACCTAGATTTTATGCTAGAAGACAGTAAGAAAAGCCTTGAGATTTTGAGAAGGTCCATGCTGCCTTAGGATGTGATCACCATTAAAGAAAGCCTTTAATGGATGACCAAAGAATTAATGGAGAGGTCGATATGGCCAAGCTCACAGCGTAAGTATCTTTTTCTTTATCTTTTTTCTCCATTCTCATTTGGCTCGATTCACTAATCTAACTTGATTTTTGTCTCTTTATAGTTCTCATCATACTTGATGAAGTCCTTCAATGTTTGGGGGGTTAAAACTCAAGTAGGTAAAAGAGCTCTGTAAAGAGCATGAACTTCTTGTATAAAAAACACTGAAGACTCTATAGAAGTTATCTCAAAATTGCTAATGAATCATTTAACCTCACATAAAAAAATGAAAGCAGCCAAGGTGGAGGTTCGGATGGTCTAAGCTAAGGTTCAGCGAAGAGTTGCTATTGCTGACAACTTCCATATGAAGGCCAAAGCTAAGGTAAGCACCCTCAAGCTCAGGTGGAGAGTGAAGCTTAATTGAATGTGGACTTGAATGTCAAGGTTGGTTAATTGGAGGAGTGCAATCAATAACTCTCAAGCCAACTGGTCGAAGCATAAAGGTAGCTGCAAGCTTATGAGGTAAGCTATATGGCTACAAAGAGAAGTCTTTCAAAGGAGATTGAGTGACTTTAAGCTGTGATTAGTTAAGCTAAGGTTGCTACTGAACAAGACAAGGTGGCCATAAAGAAGGAGATCTTTAACAAGTTCATGGCCAGTGATGAGTGGGAAGCCTTTTAGAACTAGAAGTTCATAGAAAGTATCAAGATAACTAAGTTAGAGGTGGTAAGTGTGCATCCAAAAATATGACCTGAGCTACTTGACCTTTTGTGATGACAAGGAGGTCGTGGCTAACAACGAAGAAGCTATTGGGAATGTTAGACTTAAGGAGGAGATGTTACCTGTAGGTTAAGGTCAGGGCGTGGTTGAAGAGTCTCCTACTAAAAAGCATGGTTAAGTTGTTATAGAGCATGGCTAAGTTGCTGAAGAGTAGAGCCAAGTTACTGAAGAGCAAGGCCAAAACCTAAGTTTTGAAGATCTTCCTCCCCTCCCCCATCATTGAGTTCTAATCTTCTACTTCCTACTAAGCTAACTCCCATCGTGAAAGCCATTACTTTGAACGTGGACAACATCTTTAAGTGCTTGATGGAGGTTAGCTTAGATGACTAAGGAGCCTTGTATTTTTTATTTCCCTTTCTCTTTTTTTTTATAACTGTGATCAAGATGTCAATTGAGCAAATGTACCATGTACTTGCTACTAATTAATGGAAAATTTTTTCTAAATGTTTGTTATCCTTGTATTCCTCCCTTTGCTTGTGTGTTGTACTTCATTCTGTTTTCTATATCTTCAATTTATGCTCTTTGTGGTCACTCAAACGTTTGGACTTAGGTCATATCAACAAGCTATAAGTGTGATCAGAGGTTATTGCTCTTCTAACTTAAGTTGAAGAGGTTAGGTACTCAAACTCTTGGATAATAAGGAAGCACAAATTTAAGGGTGCTTAAACATCTAGACCTAAGTCTTGTTGACAAGCTACCAATATGGTTGGAGGGTGTCACACCTCTAACATAAACAAAAGAGGTTAGGTGCTTAGACTTTGAGGTGGTCATGGATCATAAGATCCAATCACTTTCATAGAATGTGGACATAGAAAAATTAGAAGTCCATTTTTCAAGGTACTAACGTAGACTCAAAGGTCTACTTACTAGAGTGCAAGCATGGACTTGGTTACATTAAAAGTCCATTCACCTTAGGTGGAAGCTAGGACTTAAGTATAAATTTCTAATGAAGTGTATAGAAGCTCATAATGTAAAGAAAAACTTTCATTATAATTGAGTACATATAGTAGCTCGTTTTACACTTAGTCAAAATATGGCCTAACTTTTACAAACTAAGTCTTTTGGTTAAGTAACCATGTGTTAAGTCTTCATGTTGCATTATAGGCTACTTAATATCGCTATTTAGGCTCAATTTGTGTCTTGGATTCCTTTAATCTTGTTGATGTTAGCTCATGGTTCTACTCAATTAGTCATCAAGAGTAGTTCTAGTTTGATTAGGAGGACTGCCTTCAAGTTAAGCTCAAGTCTAAAAAGGAACTTCTCTATTGCTACCTTGACTTTGATTAAACAGATCATTGCTTGCTAAACTCTTGGTGAAGATGTTGGTTTGATTGCAACTATAGTTATTCTAGCAAATCAACATGAGATTACCAAGTAGGGAGTCTTTACTTGTGCTTGAGGGCATGCTAAGGTGATAGAAGATCTCTTATTTGTTGATGAGCATTGATATAAGGTGGCATGATTAAGGAAACGTTAATTGCATATCAGAGGTTCATTGGGTCGAATCCTCCTAGAATCATCACTGATCACCATTTCTTAAGATTTGTCATATAAGTGGTAAAGTTAAGTGGTGATTCCGGTTATGCATTATCTAATGATGACCCCTACCCTTTTTAAGGGCCCAACAAGTCCTAATAAACCTCTCTTCTTACCTTCCTTTTATCCAACTTGTGTTGATCGATTCCTTCTAAACTCGAATGATTCCTCTTGTTGGATTATTTTTTTGGCCTTCCTTGGAAATTCCTCAAATTTTGCTAGTTACCTTCCCCTAATGATTTCAAAAATCATTACCCCCGGTCGAATGCCTTAAATTAGGGTGTTTACAGCAACACCCTTATCGATTTAAGGGTCTCAGATGGTCACTTGAATCAAGCAAAGGATCTCTTATTTCTTGTTTTTAGCCTTTTTAATGAGGTTTTAAAGGGTTTAAAGAATCCTTGACTGGAAGCTTACTTGCCAAAAAGTACTATTGGAATTTGGGTTTACCAACTTGTTGAAGGAATTGATAGAGTTCTAAGGGGGTTTTTACACCATGTTCGAGTAACCTTAGGTGGGGTGCTTAGGAAAACTTTACAAACAACTGCATCACAAGAAGTGTACTCATCATGGTGCAAAAGAGGGAGAAGTGTCATCCCCGGGTCTACTGTGCCATTGAAGTGTTAAATTTAGGGAGCCTGACATTTGGTGGGGGGATCTTTTCCTATATCACCTATGCAAATGGGATCTTATTTATGGAGAACCTACTAGAGGAATCTGACACTTGCTCCCCTTTAGGGGCGAAGAGCCTCTTGAGTATTCATTATTTATTGATGTCCATCTCATCAACCCTAAAAAATGGGCCCTCGTGCAAGATTCGATAGCTTGGGTCTATTTTTCGAGTTGTGGGATATTTTGGATGCGGGGTGCTACCGGAATATCAATACACGTGTGTCCGTAAGAGCAACTTGCAATAGTTGCTCGGGAGGAGCTACATTGCGATTTTTTGCTAATCAAGCTTGTGATTTTTTGGTGGGCATTTGCTACCAAAGGGGTGGTAATTATTATGTTTGTTCCTTAGGGGGTGTGTTGACATTGCCTCAAATTGAAACAGTCATTTAATTGTTCATCTTTTATGGCTCAAGCTTGCAACCTAGTTTTCATTCCCAATACTTTATTTTGTGCCCAATGTTTTCACAAGTTTTCTTTAAACAAAAAAAGTAGGGGGTCAATTTGGGTTTGTGTTTTAGGGGTTTTAGGGTGTCAGGCTTTTAAAAGTTTCCCCCTAACTAATACATTAACAGTTTCATTAGTAGTAGATTTTGTTTTGGACGCCCTTTTAAAAATTTTTTTTTATGAGTAAGTCAAAAAGACTGCCAAATGTTGTTGTAGAGATTTCTCTTAGGTGAAACACTTGCAGGGGGAAAAAAATGTAAGCTCAAGGGATGCTAAGGGGGGGTTTTTACATGGCCACTCCGATCTTTAAACAACCAAAAAGTATTATGAAATCGATAACTTAAAAGAGAGTATAGAGCTTTGATTTTGAACCCTAATGTAAGGTGTCAACCCCATTTATAGGGATTAGGGGTGAACAACTTAAAGTGGGGTTAAGGGGTGGGAAGTAGATCCATCTTATGTTTTGTGTCTTCACTATTTCACCATGCAAGCTAAGCTTTCCCAAAACCTTGTGTCTATCAAGTGGGTGCGGGCAATTTGAGCTATTGCTCAGTTTCGAGTTTGCATACATCGGCTAAAACCGATCTTCTATTCTTAGATTAGGACTTAGGCATTCACCCTTTGAGGCTTAGTTAAGTCAGTTGGGCCTAAGGGGTCCAAGTCTAGAATGCACCATAAAATTTGTAAAATAATATAACAGGAAAGGATCGATTATTTGATAGTTGTAGTCACAAAGGCTTCCTCTCTTCTCAAAAGTATTATTTAAATAGCATCATTCTCGTTGAGTTTAAAGCACATTTAGGTATTCAATTCTAATTCAATGTTCAATTATATAACATAGTATATCAAATTTTCTAAACTAAATAGTTGACCAAAACCTTAGATAACCCCCAAAAAGATTACTGGATCCATTTGCTATTAGTGAAAAATATAGCTTATCTTAATAAGTTACCATGCCACTAAATAAGTTAGAATGAATATATGTAAGCCAGAGGATTGGTTTTGGGTGTCCACTTCTTCCATTTGTAATTACATCTAAAATATTGGCAAAGCAATTAAAACATATGTTATAATAATAAAAAAATATTTAAGAATAAAATAGAAAAAATTCACCTAATCTCTTTTTTTTTCTCTCACCCACTATAGCGTGTTGTAATTTCAAGGAAACTAACCGATTTGAATCTATCAATTTGTAAACGCCATGCTATTAGGAAGGAAAAAAATAAAATTTAACAATAATACTAGATGCAATTAATAAAATTTTCTAGACACACGATACTTAGGTATATAAAATTTAATTATATATATATAATATATATATATATAAAATAACAATACACACATTATGATGCTCTTCAATCAAAATACATATAATAATATATAAAATAACAATACACACATTATGATGCTTCTTCATATCATAAATACACCTCATTGCATAATATTGAAGTGAATAACCCACATTGCATAATATTTCCCCACTCTCCCTAAATTTCTACTCATTATCTTGATATTCTAATAATTTTTTTTTCTATTAATCTAGGCTTTAACTTAGAAATCTCCATTATCTAAATATTAAAGTGAATACCCTCCTCTTTTTTTCTTTTCTTTTTTTTGTTATTTTTGTTGTCTTTAGTGCTTCTTAATATCAAATTGGTTAAAAAACAAAAAACTTTGTACTCTATTTATTAAAAAAAAAAATTAAACTGAATTTTAATTCAAGAAAAAGTTTATCAGGCAAATAACTCAATAGCCTATTTCCAATTACTCAAAGAGATTTTCTCCCCCACATTAAAAAATTGGGGAAAAATACAAATTAGGTAAAGTTACAAGCATGGTTCAATTTAATTCAATTTTCTTTAAATCATATATAAATCAAAAAATTAATTTGATTTTTTATAGTTTTAAACCTAATTAATGACTTGAACTAGAAGTTTTTTTTCAAACTAATAAAATCTCAATTCAGTTTACAAATTGAACCATAAATTCTCTAATCTAAAAGATATATTTATTACTATTTTTTCCTTTTTCTTTTTTTTTTAAAGGTTTGGCTTGATTTGAGAATTTATGGCTTGGTTTAGTTTGAGAATTTTCTAAACCAAATTACAAAATATATATATCTTTTGTTTAATTTGGTTCGAATCTCAAGATGGGTTTTATTTTATAGGTTTTTCTTTTTCTTTTTCTTTTTTTTTTTTTTGCCCATTCCTAGATAAAGTTAGTTTATTTTCACTTTTTTTGTAAGGAAGTGACATTAACTTCTCTTTTATCTTTTATAATATTAAAATGCAAGAGACCTTTTATTTATTTATTTATTTTTCAATTTAACCAAATTTCTATAAAAGCATTAATTGTTTGATTGGGAAATTAGATCTTATATATATATATATATTTCAATGTAAAAATGTTATTTCCACCATGCATATATGTTTCAATTCTTATTAACTATAAAACCCATCAATAATCAAATTTTAAACAATTAATTTATGGTGTAATTACATTTGCCTTCGGTTATACATTTTAAATTCTCTTTAAATCCGTTTCCTTAATAATCTTAATATTAAAGCTTTAGTTCGTTAGTGGTGTTCTACATAGTTTATTTTAATTAAATGACTAAAATCTCTCTTTTGTCATTAATAATGTATTTCAATTCCATTAATATCAATTTCCATCAATAATTCAAGATTTAAACCATTAATTTATGGAGTCCTCATATTTGCTATTAATGGTAAATTTAGATTCTTATTGATATCAATTCAATATCAATTCACATTAATAATCTATAATATGAAGTCTTTTAGCTCTTAGCTCTTTTTAGAGTCTTATAATTTTTCATTTTAACTACTGACTAAAACCCACCTTAATTTTTTATGTTATCGCTCAATTCCTTTAAATTAAAATTACTTTTTTTTTCTAACAAATTTTTAAATTTCAATTTTCGTAATTTATTTTCTTTTGTTAGTTTTGACTATTCCATTCAACCTCCATGGAAAAAAGTGGAATATTTAAATCCTAAGAAATTGAGACATAGAGAATTTTTTAACTCCCATTATAAATAGTTTTCCCCATAATCTTTTTTATGTTTCTCATCATTTATAAAGGAAGCATGAATTTAAAATTTATTTTACCTATCAACTTTGCTTGAACTTAAGGTTTTGTGAAAGAAGCAATAAGATGAGAAACTACTTTTGTTTACATTGTGGTTTTCATAGATAAAACAATCTATATAAGAATATAATGATTTTGGTTAATTGAAGCTTTGTAGAGAGTTACTTTATAATTAGGCCTTTAATCCAATTTAATGCTATGGACCAATTTCCTAAACTAGTGATAGTGGTAAGAAGTGGGGAACCAAGCCTAATTTTTAATGTTTTAAGGAGATGTAACTTATATGTTTAGAATAAGGGATTACCAAACCAACCTATATACTCCTAGCCTTTTTTTCAACTATCTAACACACAAAGCAAGCCTTCAATAGTCCTTATCTTTATAAGTCTACCTAGTCTTGTTTTATAGGCCACTTAGCTTCTCTAAGCATAGCCATCCATTTTCGTTAAAAGGCAAAAGCCCATGTAAGCTACAAAAGATTTTAGGAGACTTCATTTTGTCTATTGATTGTTAGAAGTGATCTAATGGATGTCTCATGACTTATCTTATCCCTCCATCTTTAAATCATCTAACAATGAAAATCAAGCTTTGAAATCTCCTTATTTGACACATTATAAACATTGCCAAGTTTCTAAAAAACATTGGTACTCTACCGAATATAACTCAAAAAGGGATCAAAATAGTTAATAGAGTAAGCACAAAAAAAAAGAGCAAGAATGCTCAATTCTACCTTCTTTCTCACACATGCTCTTGAAAACTCCAAAGTCTCTATAATATTGTCCCTCTACATATTATTAGATTAAGAGTTCTCAAGTCATTTAGCACACACAACTTTCATGTGATTAACCCTCTACAATAAACCTCATATAAGCTTATAATAAGAACACAAAGTTGAATAATAATTCTTTGAATCGAAAGATGTTAGCATTTGTTAGTTTCTATTTTTAAGAGTAGAGCTTATGAAAACTACTGTTCCATAAAAAAATAAAAAACATAATTAATCTACTTATATGTAAATTAGAGAAATAGTCATATATTCAAAATAATAACAAGATGTAAATATATATAGAAGTAAGACTATGACTTATATTTGATGCATAAAAAATATTTAAAGGGTGAAGAATCCAAATCTTAAACTATATAGATAAAAATTATATTCATTTATTTATTATTTATATATTTATTTGGATAAATGAAATTTATTGATCCAAAGGTAATGCGATTGTCAAAGACATAATAGATATTACATCAAAGTGCTAAAAGCACAAATAAAGTACAATTGCTTAGTGTAAATCCTTATATTACAGTGAATTAGTATAAACTCTAATATGGTTGGCAATAGTGCCCACATCAGGAGGGCATCCCCTAGTCTCACTTTATTACGAAGTCTCCATATGTAGTAGACCAATGCCGCTAGCGCCGCTCTCCAACATCTAAAGGTTGAATTGCAAGAGTCCCCTATTGCCACCAAGAAATTTGTAGATCTCTGCCAGCTGTGAATGAAGGTGGGCAATGTAAGAAGTCACATACTAAATGCCAGATCTGAGAAGTGTAGTCACAGTTGAAGAATAAGTGGGCATGGTTTTACGAGCTCTGATTACAAAGAAAACAAGTGGTTGATTACACAAGTCCCTAATTATACACTCTGTTAAGGGTGGAGAGTTTGCCTAGCCAAGCTAACCATAGGACATAGGAGTTTCTAGGTAAGGATGTGTTGTTCCAGACTACTTTATGCCATGGCATGATGGGACTTAGTGGATTAAGAAACCCATAACCACTTTTGATAATATACTCCCCTGACATAGAGTGTATCCAGCAAAGTCGATCCGAGATAGCTGCATTAAGTTGGATAGAGGTTGAGATGTGGATATTTGTCCAAAATGGGCCATCAAGGATATACCATTCATTCTCATCCATGATGGGGTAGAGCTTTGTAGTAGGTGGGAATCTTGTGCTCCTCATAGCTCGAGTGCTATATAATGTATCAAGGGGTCCTATTGCGAGCCAAAAATCTGCCCATAGTGAGATCTCAAGGCCATTATTAGGCTCCCATTGGAAGCAAGATCTCATAGAGCTCCTAAGTTTGAAAAGTTTCTTCCAAGACCACGAGCATATAATGGGTGCCTTGGAAGACCAAAAGTTTTTACCCTTTAGTAAGGTGGAATGTACCCATTCCTGCCATAAGCTCTTCGATTCTTCCTTACATAGCCTCCATATATGTTTAATTTGGATTTCTTGATTCCAGTGTGGATGTTTGGGATCCCTAGGCCTCCACATTTTAGGGGTTTGCAGATACCCACCCATTTGACCTTAGCCTTTATGAAGGTGTATAGGTTAAAAACTCCAAAGGAAGTTCTAAAGTAGCTGATCTATCCTTATGACAATAGACTTAGTAGAAGAAACATAGAGCACCAGTAGACTTGCATGGAGAATAGGACTGATTATACCAGTTGAAGTATACCTGCATAGGATAAGTATTTAGCAGTTCAAAAGTTGATACGTGCCAAAGTTCTTTCCACAAGAACCTTACAGTCCTCCTTCTTGAGCTTTGAGGATATAAGTGGAAACCCCTAAGTAGCGTATCGGAAACTTGCCCTCATAAAATTGGGTGGTGTGGAGAATGCCCCTTTTATACCTATTGGGACATGTGAGAAGAAATATTACTCTTGGTATTGTTAGCTCCCAATCCCAAAATAGTTTAGAAGTACTGTAAGGCTTCTTTAATCAAGGAGATAGAATCAATGTTTCCTTTTGCAAAGATTAAAAGATTATCTGCAAAACAAAGATGATCAATCTTTTAGCCTTGAATCTCCAAAAGTAGTAAGAATTAGGGTTAGAAGCCAGCCTCTCTCAGCTGTATGGAGAGTACTTCCATGCCCAGAACAAATAAGTAAGGGGAGATAGGATCCCCTTGTCTCAGCCATCATCTACTTGCAAAGAATCCACCATTTCCCCCTTGACATTAATGGTGAATTTAGGGCAGAGAGGCATTAACCGATAAGAGTACAAATGTGTGGGGAAAGTTTATGGCCTTGAGGACCTTTAGGAGGAAGTCCCATCTGATTGTGTCATTGGCCTTTTGTAAGTCTACCTTAAGTGTACAACGTAGAGCACCCTTTTGTGAATGGTAACCTACCATCAACTCTTATGTAACAAAAATATTGTCAATTATCCTTCTACCTAGTATAAAAGCCACCTACTCCCTCCTAACCAGAGATGGTAACACTAATTTTATTCGTATGGCAAGGACGTTGGAAATTGCCTTGTAAATTACATTATAGCATGCTATGGGACAAAAGTCTCCCAATTTAGTGGGGTTTGCTATTTTGGGGACTAAGGAAATAGTGGTATTATTAATCTCCTTAAGCAAGTAGTCTGTAGTCAAGAATTCTTTTATGGTTGCAATCATATCAACACATACAATTTCCTAAGCTTCTTTGAAGAAGCAAGATGAGCACCCATTGGAACCAGGGACTTTTCCATTTGCAAGTGACATAAAGCCCCATCTGATCTAATCATCCATAAAAGGGGCTTCAAGTGCAAACCTTTATTGCTCATTCAATTCCCAAGTCACCAAGTTGTCGACTTCATCGAGGTTACTAGGGGTTATGGGTTGGTCATAAAGTTGCTGAAAGTACCCAAGTACCATTTATGATGCAAAACCCTAGGTATATTAAACCTAGAACCCGGTGATTGAGATTTGAATCGGATCCCCAAGAGTCGTCTTGAACAAGCTATAAACAGAACTAGACCCCAACCACACTTGTTAATTGAAACCTCAATTATCAATTGATTTCCCCAAGCATTTAGGTCGAAGAAATTGAGGAATTCGTGTTCAAAGAACAAAGAGAGAGTCTCTCACAAATTGTGTATTAAAAAAAACAGTGCAACCCCCCCCCCCCCCCCCCCCCCCCCCCCGGTGCTTCCCTCACGAGGAGCTCTTATTGTTTTACACAAAACCTAAAAAAAGAAAAAAAAAATCTTCCAACATAGAGAATTGGCCTTAACTTAAGAGGGGCCGAAAAAAAATTAAAAGAAAACAAAAAAATGACACAAGGTCGAGTGGCCTTTAGCTGGTCCAATTCCCCTTTAAACAAACAGCTTCACGGCTCTTTACTATAATTTTCATCCTAAGGCTCTCATATCTTTGTCCACCTCTATGTAAGCTTGAATCAAGTGAATAAAGGTCGATTCTCCCTTAGCGTAACTCGGTTCCCTCTTTTGTAGATTCATCACTAATCCTTGCAAAGTTTCACTCATCTGCTTAGCTCTAGCTCTTGTCATTGGACCTCCAATACCATGTAACGAGTCATTGGATTTCAGCTCATGAACGCTTGATGCTAGTTAATCCTCATCATTCCCTCCTTCCTCGAAAAGATTCACCCTTAAATCACCTACATCATATAGAGTAAGGTCTGAAACATTAAAAGTTGCGTTGACATTACCATAGTAACTTGGTAAGTCAATCTTGTAAGCATTATCATTGATGCTAATAGAGATCAAGACGCATCCAACATTCGGGAGCTAGTCAAAGCCAATGATCCATTACAAGGTATCGGGGGTCCTATGACATGATCATGAACCAAGCGAATGAAGAAGGCATTGCAAGGATTGATTATGAAACTTTAGGAGCAAGAGGTGATTCGACACAACTCTAACACAAGTCCTAAGCTCATGAATATCATATATCAAAGTAGGGACGAAGCCAAGGACATCAACAATGGATAGACGACCTTCAGCAAAGGAAAGGCCGCCAACCTGTCATCTAGGCCGCCGACCTAGAATTGGCCGGCCTTTAAAAAACAAATGTACACCGGCAATAAAGGCCGCCGGCCTTGACATTTACAAACCGCTGGCCTACTGGCCAGCCTTTCCCATCCGTAGAACATTGTTTTTGTCTTTTCATTTCAAAGCCGGCCTTGGATGTATTTAAGCCGCCAGCTTATAATTTATGACCATTTATAAACTCCTTGGGAGAACATTTGAAAGGTCATTATCAGATGGTGAGAAAAAAATCATTGAGAGAATTCTCTCTTCCTTTAGTTCTTGCAATAGAACTACCTTAGGTTTCTTCATCTTAAACGCTTGGAGAAATCGATCTTGATAGCTTTGGTTCTAATTAGCGGGTTCGATTGGGGTCGAGTTACACACAATACTTGATTCAATTTCGATTTTTAGGTTTTGAATCCTCTATTGATCATTAGGTCATAGATCAATATCTAGGGTTCGCGTCATTTTGGTATCAGAGCCAGGTTCATTGAATCAAGTAATTTCTA
>JBBMOL010001782.1:0-32465 GCA_037954665.1 Laguncularia racemosa
GGGGCTGACCATAGAACAAGGTTTTTTGGGAAAGGCCCCCCTATGGGCTCCTAACCTGGAATTGAGATTTGCCTCAAAAAGTGGGCCCCCTATGGGCTGACCATAGGACAAAGTTTTTTAGGAAAGGGCCCCCTATGGGCTGCCTAACCTGGAATTAAATTTTTCTTTAGAAAGTGCCCCCTATGGGCTGACCATAAACAAAGGTTTTTAGGAAAGGGCCCCCTATGGGCTGCCCTAACCTAATTGAAATTTGCCTCAGAAATGCCCCCTATGGGCTGACCATAGGACAAAGTTTTTTTGGAAAGGGCCCCCTATGGGCTGCCTAACCTAGGATTGGACTTGTCTCAAAAGTGCCCCCTATGGGCCCAACCGTGAGAACAAGGTTTTTTTGGAAGGGCCCCCTATGGGCTGCCTAACCTAGGATTGACTTGTCTCAAAGTCCCCCTATGGGCTAAACCCTGAGAACAAGGTTTTTAGGAAAGGGCCCCCTATGGGCTGCCTAACCTAGGATTGGACTTGTCTCAAAAGTGCCCCCTATGGGCTAACCATGAGAACAAGGTTTTTAGGAAAGGGCCCCTATGGGCTGCCTAACCTAGGATTGGACTTGTCTCAAAAGTGCCCCTATGGGCTAACCATGAGAACAAGGTTTTTAGAAATGGCCCCTATGGGTTGCCTAACCTAGGATTGGACTTGTCTCAAAAGTGCCTCCTATGGGCTAACCATGAGAACAAGGTTTTTAGGAAAG
The DNA here is from genome assembly GCA_037954665.1 of Laguncularia racemosa. Classification (NCBI taxonomy): domain Eukaryota; kingdom Viridiplantae; phylum Streptophyta; class Magnoliopsida; order Myrtales; family Combretaceae; genus Laguncularia; species Laguncularia racemosa. Next base: position 746 of record JBBMOL010001782.1, read on the forward strand.
GCCCCCTATGAGCTGCCTAACCTTGAAATTAATTTTTTTTTTTTTTTTTGGCTCAAAAGGTGCCCCTTGTAGGCTAACCTTGAGAGATCTAGGGAAGTGTCCCTTATTGGGCTGACTACCCTATCATGAAAATGATGGCTCAAAGGTGCCCTCTTGTGGGCTAACCTTGAGAGATCTAGGGAAGTGCCCCTTATTGGGCTAACTACCCTATTAATGGAAGAATATCCTAAGTGAGACCCTTGTATTATTTTTTCAATAACAATCAAATGCAAGATGGCTTAAGACTTCTGAACAAGTGATAACTAAAATTTTTCTGCAAATTTTCAAGAAAACGCTCTTCCGAAACCTAAAGATAATGTGGCAAAACATTAAAGTGTTTTCTTTTTAGTAAGCATTGCTAACGAATAAAAGTCTGACAAGGCTCCTAAAATTTCAAAAAGGGTAAGCATTCCCTATTGCTCAATAACCACTTACTCTTTCGCCTCATTTTTCTTCGAGGGTTTGGTTAATCTCAGAAACAACGTGTTGTCTTAGCTTAATCAATCATCTCTTGAGGGTTTTCTTGTAATTAAGACTTATATCTTCTTTTGGGGAACAATCAAGTACATAAGGCTAAATAACGCCAATGGGTAGATTTTCTCATTCCACTTACCACTGGATATCTTGTTTTTAATTGGTTTAATCTAAGAGGTCTTTCTTACGATCTCTCGGTTTAGATGTCACTCTTGACTTCTATTCCAAAAATTATGGTCTTTCTTGTAAGTAATACGCTTTAATCGATTTGTTAGGCCATTTTGATACTCGTAATGCGATTTAGGCTCTTTGTTTATTGGTTCAAAAAAGTATATTAAGGTTTATTTTGAAAGAATCGTCATTTCAACTTAGGTTGTAAGTCAAGAAACCTTGAGAAAAAGAACTAGAATAGTACTTGCCCTAGCAATTTTGCTTAAGATAAGTTATTTTCAATGATTTAGAGAAGTCTTAAAAAAGGGTAGTATATCTTTGAACTACTCTAGTATTTGGCCCTGGTATTTTCAAGTGTTTTGGGCTGTTTATAGGTTTAACTACATTCGTAGCTTTTCTCATTTCTCTTCTTTTCTTTTTCTTTCTTTCTTTTCCTTTCATTTTTTTTCTTTTTTCTTTCATTCTCCTTCCATTTTTTTTTTCTTTTCGCCCAATGGTGATCATTTCCAGTGGGTTATGTGTATTTGTTTTTCAGAATGTAGACTTCTCTTCATCTCAAATAAATTATCTACGGCTAAAACTTTGAATTGTTGCAACTAGGCAAGCACTATTGATGTTTTCTATCTTCCCAATTATTCCATCGTAGGTAGTTGATAGTAGGTTAAATTTTGAAACTCTTATTTGTCGAAGGATGATGTGTTTAGGTAGCAAAAATGAATGCCCAACATTGTTTTGATTTAACGTATCAATTCAAGATAGACCTCCTTTAAGGAATGAGTCCAAAACCTCACATTAATAACACTCAACTCTCAAGTGTTTAAAGGTTAGTGTTTGGATGTGGTTTGCCTCTTGTCATCTTAAACCTTTTAAACAAAGATACCCTTCAAATTTGCCTATATTCACCACTTTTCCTGGTGTCCCCGTGTACTGTTGTCAATTTGAACAAGTGATTTGGTCTTAAGCCCTAAGACTCAAGTATTTAGAGTAGTCTTCTTTACACCCTCATTGATAATTGATCATAGCTACTTTTGAAAGTGTTCCCAAAAACTATATTGTCTCTGTATCTGGTTTAGATAACTTTTGATGGAAAGGAAACTTCAGGTGCAACCTTTAGGATTGAGGTTGTCAGACGTTTTACGTTTTGAGCTAAACGAGGAGACTTTTGAAGTGAATGGGGTCTTTTATTGGTTATAGAGGTCTTTGGTTATTTAGAGCAAGTGACTATGAGCTTTAGGTTAAACTGACCATTTAGAAGTAACTTTTTAGGACCTTTGAAAAGATCTCTTATGTTAGTAACTTTTTCATTTTCTTATTTTTTATGCAAACCAGATGCTCACACAGATGCTAAAAATAAAGGGTTGACAACTGGTTGACAATGTAATGTTGAAAACCTCACTTTTATTAATTTTTGCAAATTCTGGGTCCAAAGATCAAAATGAATGAAAGATTACAATTGATAATCTATTTCTAGCTCTCTTAGTCTTCTGTTGTGAGGCCCCTGATGACGGCTTCCAGTTCTTTGACCTTGGCTTGACACTTTTCCAATTGAGCTTCTAAGGCCTTGTTTCTTTGGTCAGATTCCTTAAAGCGTCCCTTCCAGATGTCCTTCTTATAGTCTGCAGCTTTGAAGTATACTTCCATCCGGGCCTTGACCTGCTCCAAGTAGATTTCTGTCTCTGGATTGATCTTGTCTGGTCTTAGCTAGGTGACGTCTGGAACCCGGTATGCCCTTTCCCCTGTCTGGTATAGCTGGTGGATTACAAATTCTCTGGTAGCTCGGTGTTTTCCCACTTCGCTATCTAGCTCGCCGGGGTCCACATTCGGGCCTTCGATTCTGGCTTCCCAAAGTGCTTTGACCCTGCCAGCTTAGCAAATTCTCGGCTACCCACAGGCTCGGATCTGATACTCAAAGGTGACTGCTTCGAGTGAAGGCCGGTAAACTATGTCTTGAACGTACCGAATTGGCGGACTACGGAGTTGGGGTGATATCCGACGCATCCGTTGATCCCAATTAACGGCACTGCTTGGAAATTATTGCAAGTCAAGATGATTTTGTCGCAGCAACTCCACCAGGCTGTCCATAGGATATCTCACGCTAAGGCTTCTGAGTAGATCTACCCAACTGTGGCTGGTAATGTCATTGGTAGCTTTAACTTTTCTATACAGGAATCCACCAGATCCACCTGTTGGCCAGGGTTTTCCTGACCATGTTCAGCCCGAAGCATTTGAGGTGGCTTACAAACCATATCAGCAGAAGGTTGATGCTGGAGCGAGGATCCCATGACCCTTCTTCTTGAGGAAATTCAGATTTCGGATCTGTTCAGCCAGTAGAGCCGGGATGTAAGATTTTCCTCCAGGAATTGGGTTACCAGCTCTGCAACCCGATAGTGAATATAGAATGTTCCGTGGGGACAGTATGGTAGCGAAGGCTGTCAAGATGAAGCCTTCACCCTTCTTGTCTGTAAGTCTGAGGTCCCACACAGGATGTCCTTTCTATCCCCATTGTCTTCTCGGCAATAAACCAGGCTTCTAGATCATCCATGCGTATGCAATACCTGTTACAGTCTGCCAAGGCTTTGTGACTGCTGTTTTGCGGATGCCCAGTAGTCTGCTGAATGTACCGGCTGGCCCGGCCTCAAGGTCTGGCGCGTAAATCTGATCAGTCAGTGCTGGAGCCTGTAGCAACTGGGTATACTCCTCCAGGGTAGGGGTGATCTCATGCGGTCCGATGAAGAAAGCTGCGGGCTCGATCTCCCAAATTGGAGCATGCCCGGACCATAGGCAAATTCGCCTCTGTCTTAGTCAGTGAGAGACGGGGCCGATCTTTTGTGGATAAAGGCTTGCTCTCCTGGTTATACAAAGTAAACAGTGGTCCAGTACCAATTTTGGGTCCAAAGGTTTATACACCCGTATTTCTTGCGGAGGAGCGATTGACTACACTGCTAGCCATCTATTACAATAGGAAACAACCTAGTTACAACAAGAACTATGAAAACGTTACAGGAAATAGTCCTGAACTCCAAGGACAGAACAACAAACCAATACATTGTCATTCAATTTGTCCAACCCCTTGTACGATGTTATGTATGCAAGTAGGTGGGTTCTAAATGGTTCCCGAGCTCTATGGCCTCCCGCATTATCGAAGAAATGGATCTCAGGCCATATCGAAGCATAGGTGGGGTAGCCTAATCGGTCCGAACGGTGAATCAACTCACTTCGCCCGAAACCTACACAATGGCTCCCCGACTTAGTTTTCTAGGACGTCCGGGTTCGACGCATCTACTCACACAAGCATGTATATGTATGCAAGAAATCCCCACAGTGAAAGAAAACTAAAATCTAATTTTACATTCTGCAAAGTTAGTAACAGAGTAATAATTTGAAATATATTTCTCAAAGATAACAATTCGATGAGGTGCAGGTGGCTAGCCTACTGGCATGGTCCCCAGTGGAGTCGCCATCCTGTCGAGTCTAATTTTTGAATTCCCATTCCTAATCCGATCTAAACTAGACCCTATGCTCATCTAATCTAGATCCTCGACTTGAGTTAGGAATTCGTTAATTTTTGGAGTCGCCACCCAACTGTTGTTGGGAAAATTGAATTAAGACTAAAGGAGCGATTAGTCTTAATTTGGACTACTAGTCGTCGTTATTTTCTCTTCTCGTTTTGTGAGAAGAGAAAAAGGAAAAACCAGAGTTTCTAAGTTCGGAGGCTAACCTATTAAAACCTTTACGGTTACCACCTAATCTCTTGAATCGTTCATCTTTAGAAATGTGTTTCATTTGTGTTTCTGTTACTTTTTATTACGTTTGAGAATATTTTGAGGAAAAAGGATTTTTCATTCATTTTTAGGGGTTGACCCGAATGGTGCCTACGTACCTGCTATTCAGGATCAAACAAGCCGTAGTTCGCTTTTCTGAAAATTTTAGATTTGTTGATGAATTTTAATTTGAAATTTCTTTGGTTTATGTTCTTAACATCTTTGGGATTTTTCTAAAAAATTTTAAGCCTAAACTTTGATTCTATTTTGAAAATAATTTTTAGGGAAAACACCAATTTCGAGTTTATTTGAAGAAAAGGATTTTTCTAAGTGTTAAAACTAATTTTTTTTAATTCTTGGAATTTTTCAAATTTTTGTGATCTTTATGATTTTTATGAGTTTTTGTAAGTTTTTTCATAATTTTTGTGATTTTTATAAGTTTTGTAAGTTTTTCATGATTTTTATAATTTTTATTTTTGTTGAAAATTTTATCTTAATTTTATTTTCTATCCTATTTTGAAATTTAAAATTTTATATTATTATTATTTTTTTTATAAAATTTCTATTATTTTTCTTCGTTTTTATCATTTTATTTTATTTTTACCTTATTTCCTATTTTCTATTTTCTATTTTCTACATTATTAAATCCTAGAAAAATATAATTCCTACATTTTTCTATTTATCTACAATATAAATAAATAAAGGGCTAACATACAATAAATAATAATAAATAAATTCAACATAAACAAATAAACAAAATAAATAAAATAAATAATAATAAAAAAATCTGGAAAATCCGACTTACCTGGATCCGGATCGGTGCGCGGGTCGGGTCGGTCGGACACGGCGGCGGGTTTGCTCGTTCACGGCGTTCCGGCGGTCGTTTGTGGCGGGTGAAGTGTCGAATCCAAGCTTCTTGAGGGTTCTGAATCCGATGGTGTGGCGGTTTACTCCCAGAACGCCTCCTTGCGGTGATTTGAACTCCGGTCGGCGGTCTCGGCCTTAAGTTACTCCGATCTACGCTCGTTTCTCTCTCTCTCTCGCAATTCTGATCTCCTCTTTGGTTCTTCACCTCCTCCTCTATTTATAGGCGCTTGAAAACGAGCTGGATAAGCTCGATTTCCTCCGATTGAGGTTGATCGATTTTCGGTTAAAAAACCAACTTCGATCCGTGCCTATCCAACGATTTGTTGCGATTTGATTCCAAGTAGATAGTGTTTATCTTATTTCTATTGAAGATCTGTTGGATTCGTGCAAAAAAATCGGATCGAAACGGCCGAAATACGAATTTTTCTTCTCGCCGGCGATCTCGGGCTCGAGGTAGGGGATGATCACGCGCCCGGCGCGTGCGTCTCTTCCAGCCAATCGGATGCTGCCACGTGTCATGGATAAATCGAAAAATTGCAAAACGCGGAAACTGCGTCCTCCGCGATTCGAACCGCGTCCTTGCCCCCCTGCGCGCGCTTAGCCCATGGTCGACCAGCTGAGCTAGCCCACTTTCCTGATTTTTTTATTTTCGCAAATTGCATTATATGCAATGCGATTTTTCCATTTTTTGTATTATTTGAAATTCCAAAAATTTGTAAAAATGTTTATTATTTATTATTGCCATTTCTGAAATCATTTTTCAAAATTGAGGTGCTTTCCTATTTTATTTTTATTTTTGAACATTTTTTATTATTTTATGCTAAATAGAAAATAGAAAAAAATTAGGAAAAATTGAAAAATTGATTTTTATTGAGAATTGTTGATTTCGAGGCAAAAATGGGGTGTTTACAGGCTTAAACCCCAAGCTGCTCAAGCCCTTCTTAGGGCTTCAACTATATTGCATCTATGCATTAAGTACTAACAAATGGATGAATAAAGGTTAATGATGTTGAATTTGTTAATACAAAGGATGAAGAAGGGTTTACCATCTTACATTTAACATGGTAGAAAAACAAGCGAAGGTAATTACTATTGTATGAATTTTGTTAATACTAGAGTTAATCTGCATTATCAATTCAAACTTTGTTAATACTAGAGTTAATCTGCATTATCAATTCAAACATGTATTATATATTTTACTCAATAACCTACATCAAGCCTTAATTGTTGCAGGTGACCATCAAAATTTGTTAAATCCTTGAGTGTAATGACTAGTATCATTGAATAGGTTTTAAAAGTTGTATTAAACGTTATAGGCTAACTTTTAATTTTTAATTTAAGCTCCTACTAGATATGACACAGTGATCACCTTTTGGCTACTTGTAACCATTCTAAAACATTTATTCTATATACCATTAGTTCTAAGGTGCTTAATAGTTTGATATTACATAATAGGGTATCGATAAACTATATTATAAATTATTGTAAATAATAATAATAATTATTATTATTATTAGATCTCACAAATATAATATAATTAAACATATAAAAGTTTTAAAATCTAACTCCTTATAGATCTTCAAATCAAGATGGTAAAAGTTTGAATAAACTTGTTTTCTCGTATTTTTGTAAATTTTTTTTTTTTTTTTTTTGTAATTGATTAACTTAAATCATGGTTCATCTCTTAACCATAACTTTGAATCAACACCAATACTTTTTAGCTTATAACTCCTATATAAAAATATTTCATATATCCCCAAGATTTGAAATAATTTCATAAAAACCCTATCAAATATCTAACACAGTGAAAGTCTTTAAATACTAAAATAACATTCTTCAAAAGATAATGTCTATTACAATCAAATAATATAATTCTCCCAAATCCTAATCATCATAATAGTAATGGTAATTTTCATCTTCCTCTCTCTATGGCTCACTCAAACCTAAGTTATCTTCTGGGTTATCATTTCCCACAATACCTACATCTAAAAATATTGCCCGAGCTAATGCCCAATACATATAACACAAACATACACACATGAACAAACATGAACAAGTATTACACTAAATCATGCAATACTTAAACATAAACATCGTTTCTTAATAAATTTTATCCACAAGCATCAATAGGGTACTTATGACCGCCTTAACACACTTAAGCATTAGAGCTATTTGGTATGGGAAAACTACTATAGGCCCTCACCCAGGGTACATTTACTTGAAAAGGGGGCTACCACAAGGCTCCACACCTATATTCACAAAAACCACTTAATCCGGGTGATGCAAACTATCTTTAAAGGGCCCACACCCAATCCCTTAAAACCGGGTGATGAAAACTCCACAGGCCTCATACCCATGCCATTAAACCTCTTAACCACATTCAACCCAATCTTTCCCCAAGCACACCCTACTAAGGAAACCTTCAAAATTTTGGGACCCCCCTAGTTTTTTCCCACTAGGGGCCCCTAGGCTGAGCTAAGCACAAAAAATATCACTTAAACACTTAACTAAATCATTTAATTATTTAAATTTTAAAAATGTATAAACTAACTTAAAATAAAAACAAATAAACATACAGGTTACATGTACCTTGAATCCTATTTAAGCACTTTCGATTTGGCTTAAAGCAAAATTTGAAATTTGTACACATCACAACTCTTTTTAGTATTAATCTTAGATAATATATTTTTAATTCTCTTAATCCTATTTCTTTTTAAGTTAGGGAAGGGGAAATTAGCTTAACTAGAATTTAAAAAGGATATAAAATTTAAAATTAATTTTTTTTAAACATGGCCATGTTTCTTAACTTTAGCTAAAGCACGACCAGTTAAGGGTCTATATATTTCAGTGTAAAGTTGGTTTAACTCGATTAGAACACCCCCGAATTAGGGGTTTTTTTCTTCTTAAATTCAACACAGTCGAAACACATGTGATGGGAGACCATTTTACCCTTGACCCAACAGGGTCAAAAACATTTTGTATCCTTGTGTAACCTTCAAACTAAACATAATTGAAACCAATCATTTAAAAGGGCAATATCTCTCATGAACCTTAAAGCTAAAAAGGTCGAATTTAAATTGTTTTTGGGAGACCATGTTACCTTGCAATCCCACGAACCCTAATTCTTCTTTTAAAATTCTCCTAAACTCATTCTTATATTCCTAGGCTTGATTCATGTAATTAAAAATAAATTACATAATTAGATTACTACTTAAAAAAATTCCACAAATCTTACCCTTTGAGTCTTTGTTTTCCCTATTTTGTTTTCCCCTTCTCAAATTGGTCTTAATCGCACACGATACTCACGAGTTCAAAATCCAAAAATCGAAATTAAAAATTTGGGTAAAAAAACCTGACCTCTTCTATTGGAGTTAGTTCACTTTTCCTTTTGAAACTTAGGGTTTATTTAGATAGCGTCTAAATTTTTTTTTTTTGTCTCACTACTCAAAAAGAAAAAAATTGATATTCATTAAAAATTTAAGTATTACATTCTCTTTCCCCCCCCACCCCCCATCTCCCCCCCCCAACCATAAAAAAAAATTTCCCTCTTTTTAAAATACCCGATTTTTGAAGGTTCTAGATACTTCTTCCTCATTTTGACACAGTTCCCCGTCCTTTCCTTTTTTTTTGGTTTTTCTATTGTACTTTAACATAGGGGATTGTTTTCGTTTTAGACCCATTCCCCAGTGTTTTTTGAATTTTGATTGGCCCTTTCTAAGATGCAGGGCGCTATTTAGTAGTTCCAAAGCTATATCTATCTGCATCGAACATACTTCCTAGCAGGATAATGGAATACATCATGTACTCTAACCAAATTTGGGGAAAAAGCTAAACCCGAAGTCATGTCCATTCCCTACAGTCTCAAATGGGCCCATAAACCTTGGGGTTTTGCTTTCCCCTCAACTAGAATTGATCACTCCTTTTGTTTTGGGGAAATCCTCAATAATACAATCTCCCCTTAAAATTTCCCAAAGGGGGTCTTCTCTTGTCTGCATAGCCTTTTGTCGAGATGAGGTCCCTTTTTTATTCTCTATCAATTAGTTTTTTACCTTTTTCACCCTTCTTGTACTAAATTCGACCCCATCATTTGTCTTTCTCCCACTTCATCCCAAAGTAAAGGGGATCTACACCTTCTTTCATAAAGAGCTTTATATGGAGCCATTCAGATGGTTGCTTGGTAACTGTTATTATAGGTAAACTCCACCAAAGGTATATGCTTATTTCAATTGCCTCCAAAATCTAGTGCACATGCCCAAGGAAATCTTCCAATATTTGTAATCCTTTTAGACTAACCATCTGTCTGTAGGTGAAATGTTGTACTGAATTGCAGTTTAGTGCTAATGCTTTACGTAGGCTATTTTAGAATCTACTCACAAATTTTGTGTCTCTATCAGAAGTGATTGTCACTGGCACTCTATGTAGTCTGACTATCTCCTATACATATATCTGAGCCAGTTTCTCTAACTTATATCATACTCTGATAGGTATAAATTGAATAGACTTAATCAATCTGTCCATTATAACCTAAACTGCGTCTTGCTTCTCCTTGGTGTTTGGGAGGGTTATAACAAAGTCCATTGTCACATGCTCCCATTTCCACTTTGGTACTAGAAGAGGTTGTAATTCTCCAACTGGTCTCTGATGTTCTATTCTGATTTACTGACATGTGAGGCATATGGCTACTATATCCAACTATTGCGCTCTTCATGTTTCTCCACCAATAACAACTCTTCAAGTTCTTGTACATTTTGGTACTACTAAAGTCTATGGTGTAAGCAGAGTGATGTGCCACTTTCATTATTTCTCTCTTCAATTTTGCATCCTTTAGCACACATAGTCTCGTTTTGTATCTTAAGTCCCTTCTGCATCTAAGTTAAATTCTAGAGCCTTGTCTTATTCCATTCTACTCTTGATCTCTTGAATATCTTGATCTTCAATCTTACCAACTTTAACTCTATCCATTATTGTTAGTTGTATCCTTAAGGTAGCCATTTTTGCTCTCACTTCTTATGTTAAATTTCTAACTCCAATTTGCGCATGTGATGTGCCTAATTCCACTTAAGCACAATCAAAAGAATCAAGGAAAAACACCTTAATTCACAAAACATAAACCGGTTTAATTGAGGGTGATTTCACGTGAAGATTTGATGGAAAAATGATGATCAAATGATATAATTGTAATTTCTAATGATAATATAACCAAATAACCACAATAAGGCTTGAGAATCACGTGGAAATCAGATAAAAATGAAGCAACACAAACCGTAAATTCCACTTCCCCTTTCAATACCAAATTCACGTCACAATGCACTAAAAATGACAGTGAATTCAGTAACTAAAAGAACAATCAATCTTACAAGATTGATGTCCACGAATTACAATAACCAATAAGTCTAAGAAAGATTCAAATCTACCCTAGATATGACTTACTAGAGAAGAAATAAATAACAACAAAGATGAATCGATATTACTCACGATTTCTCCTTGTTGCACTCGCCACAATTCTAACTTCTTGGGATTTTAAATTGACAAGAGAATTTTGGAATTAGAAATCCCTAAGCCCTCTCACCAAAAATGTGAAGTGTTTTTCTGCAAAATTAAGCCCCCTCAAACCCTCTCTTAAGCAAGTATTTATACTTGCTACTCCTAGGGTTAAAAAGTGCTCAAAATTACAAGTTTGCCACTTTTAAGGTGGCTAGCCTTAAATGAAAATTACAAGGAAATAAAAGTGTCCCAAAACCAAATACAACCAAAAAATAGTTCATAAAAGTGTAAATATATAAAAGAAATGGTCTTCAAGATGCCGGTCTTCTATAGGATCCATCGGCCCAATTCATCGCCGGTTCAGGTCGGTCCATGGATAACCCACAATTTGAGTCTGAAGGAGTTTTTCCATTGCCCTATAGAATATGATAAGTGTGCTTGTTGGAAAACACAATACAAGAATAATAGAAAAGAGGTTAATATATAAATAATTCCGGGGTCGATCTACTTAAAATGGGCCCTCAACGCCAAGATTTGAAATCCTTCAATTCTTTCCCTAATGATAGGTCTTGTCGGATTTTTATTCCTATCAGCATGTCTTTTAATAACTCCTTCTGTAAAGTGATTAGAGTGACTATATTGCCCTGTTTCTTTCTACTAAGGGAATCTGCCACTACATTAGCTTTTCCTAGATGGTATTGTATCTTCGAGTTGTAATCTTTGATTAACTCTAACTATCTCCTCTGTCTCATATTTAGCTCTTTTTATATAAATATGTATTTCAAGCTTTTATGGTTAGTGAAAATTTTGCACCTTTCTCCATATAAGTAATGCCTCCATAACTTCAAAGCTAGTACTATAATTGCTAATTCTAAGTCATGGGTTGGGTAGTTTTTTTTCATACGGCTTCAATTTTCGAGATACATAAGCTATTACTTGAGCCCTTACATCAATACGTACCCTAACCCTTAAACTAAGACATCACTATACATTATAAGCTCTTCTCCAATCTTAGGTAAAGTCAAAATTAATACTAACACAAGTTTCTCTTGAGTTTCTGAAAACAGGCTTTATATCTACCATCACATTCAAATTTCACATTCTTCTTCATCAATCTGGTGAGAGGAGTTGCTATTTTGGAAAACCCTTATAGAAATCTCCTATAGTAGCTTACTAAACCTAGGAAGCTTCTTACCTCTATAACTATTTTTGGTTTATGCCAGTCTACTATTTCCCTCACTTTTTGTGGGTCTATAGATATCTATCTCTATTAACCACATGGCCTAAGAAGACTACTTATTCCAGTTAGAATTCACATTTACTGAACTTGGCATACAACTTTTCATCTTGTAGCCTGCCCAATACTAGTTTCAAGTGTTCTTCATTATCCTCAATGCTTTTAGAGTATATTAGGATATCATTTAAAAAATAATTATAAATTTATCCAGAAAATCCTCGAATAATCTGTTCATTAAATCCATGAATGCAGTTGATGCATTTGTTAGTCTAAAGGGCATCACCAGCAACTCGTAATGCCTATATCTAGTCTTAAATGTTGTTTTCTAGATGTCTTCTTCTTTGATTTTAGTTAATGGTAGCTTAATCTTAGGTCTACTTTGGAGAACACCTAAGCTCCTTGCAACTAGTCTAATAAGTCATCTATCTTGGGAAGAGGATATTTCTTCTTGATTGTGACCTTGTTTAACTCCCTATAGTTTATATAGAGTCTCATGCTTTTATCCTTCTTCACAAACAAGACTGGTGCACCCAAGGATAGACACTAGGTTTTATAAAACCATTATCTTGTAGCTCCTGCAATTATTTGCTTAATTCTTTCAATTCACTAGTGTCATCCTGTAGACTGGTTTTGAGATGGGTACTATACCCTGTATTAAGTCGATGTTGAATTCTATTTCCCTACCTGGAGGTAAACTAGGAAGATCTTCTAGAAACACATCAAGAAATTCCTTTACTATCGGTACTCCTTCCATCTTAACTTCTTCACTAGCTTCAACAAATATAATTATCGGTACCCTTTTTCTCACATCTCATAAGTGGGAAATCTAGTGGGTCTCTATACTTCTAACTTGTATTCAAAATATCAATCCCTAGGTATATTAAACTACACCACCATATTGTGACAATCAATGGTAGCATGATATTTTGAAAGCTATGTGACACCTAAAATAATGTCAAATTCTATCATCTCCAATACCAGGAGGTCTACTAACATCACCCTACCATGTATTTCTATTCTCACTCCTCTGCATATCCTACTTATTCTTCCCCCTACTCCTAAGGGAGTACTAACAACTAGACAATCATTCATGTGTTCAACATTTAAAGCACATGCACATATAAAATTCTCAAACACCTAGGATATAGATGCACCAGTATTGAACATCACATATTCATTATAGGAGTGTACTGGAAGCATACCTGCAATGTTTTCTATGTCAGGGATATCTTGGTGTCACTCCTAGTGAATGGCGAACACTCTAGTAGGAACTCTTTATCTAGGACCTCCTACCTACGGTCTACCTCACTATTGATGGAACTCAACTTACATCATCTGTTTCCTATAGCCCATTGGAAGGGATTGGAGGATCGATGACAAGAGTAAGAGCAAAACATATAGAGCAAGCCTTAACTGGACTTATTCAAGAACACTTGGACTACACTTTTCCGATACTTGTGCCAATAGAGGAAAAGATCATTTTTAATTTATCAAGTATCTCCACTATTAACATTGAAGATTACTTAGAAGCGAAAGAAGGCCGCTAGCTTTGAGATGTTGGACTAACACTCTAGGCCACTGGCTTACTTTAGTTGGCCTACATATATAGGCCGCTGACTTACTATGCCGGCATACACATACGCCGCTGACTTTAGGTCAGCTTTGAGAGCTAGCCTTTAGTTGTCGTATTGTGATTTTTCTTGTTATTTTGCTCCTTTAGTTTCGAAGACTACAAATAGTCTTTTAGGTTTTTAAATTAGGGACTTTTGGATGTCTTTTGCTCTTAAAGGAAATCTCCCAATTGTTCTTCATTGAGAACTCATTGCGATCTAATTAAGGTAACTTGTTTTCAATCGTAATTACGTTATAGCTTTGGTTTTAATTCGTTATTCGAGTTAAGGTCAAGTTGTTACTTAGTTCCAAGGACAATTATAAGGCTATTTGTTCCAATTTGATCAGGTTTTAAGACAATTGCAACCTAGGGTTCGCATCATTTGGTATCAGAGCTTTAGCTCTTGGAAATCAGGTTTTATCTATCCTTTAGCAATTATCGCAATTGTTGTATTTGTGTTAAGTTAGCTTTGAATTCGATTGTTGAATTGTCTTTTTTAAAAAAAAAAATTGTTCCTTTGAATTGTACTATAATTGTTGGGAATATTTCGATTGATTTGGTAGTTTGCTTTGTTTGTTCTTTTAATAGGGGTTTCAAGAGAAAAAAAAAGAAAAAAAGAGAAAATTTTTTTAAAAAAAAAAAAAAAAGAACAAGAACAAGAAAGAAGAAGGAAAAAAAGAAATTAAAATCGTAAAAAAAAAAAGGGGGTTGTCTGGAAATTTTCCTTTTGTAGTTTAAATTGTATTCTTAGTTACTAGAAATTTTAGTATCATTAATTTGTCCCTAGTAGGGTTGTTGATAAGGTTCTTGTTAAAGAACTTAGGGAAAAGGGTTATTAAATACCAAATTTAACATATTCTTGAGTGTCACGAGTGAATTAAATTTTATCTCTAAGTGTAAATGATACGCCAGAACGTATTTTAAAAAATGGGACAAAAATTTTGAAAAAGTCACTGGGTATCAAGTAATAGAGAGGTAAAAAGAAAGGGTTTTGTGACCCCTCGAGGAACCAATAGAGTACTAGTTCTAGGGCATTCTTATAAATATCTAGGTATTAAAAAGGGGGTTTTGAAAATTTCTAATCAAAAAATTTAAACTTAAAGCAACAAGGAAATTTTTAAAGAACCCATAAATTTGAAAAGGGAAATTAGAATTTACCCTAGATTCGTTAATCAAACTGTACCATGTTATATAAAATAGGGGTTATAAGGTTATTCAAGTGAGTTTAGAAAACCCCTTTTTTTAGGGAGTAATTTAAATCAATTTCGGCTTTGCGCCCCAAATTAACAAAGGGAATCAAAATTAGTTATCACCTCCCGTGCTACAAACAACTAAGCCCTAAATAAATTAAAACCCAAACCCCTTAGTGTTTAAATTTAAAAAGAACATTGCATTGCCCCCTCCAAAACCCCAATTTAAAACCCAAATTATGCAATTCGTTTTGATAAAAATTCAATTAAGAATTCTTAAAAAACCCTAACAACCCCCATCAAAAGGTTTTAAAAATTAAAATAAAAGCCAATTATTATTGAAAAAAAGGTTGCAATCTGAATAATCTTAATAATCCTAATCATATAAATGGCTAAAATTTATCCTTTTAACATTCTAGATTTTCACCCAATTTCCCCAAGGATGATTAAAACATTTAGTATGAGTTGCAAAAAACAATTAAATAAAGGGGCAAGGGAAATTCTATTAACAACAAGAAAAACTAAAAAATGGCATAAAGAAATAAAGAAAATGAAACAATTGTTATAATCTTCAAAGTTTTAGAACCCCAATTTCCAAAATGACTCCTTAAATTTTTTTAATTTGAAAGCAAACTCAGCAAAATGACATTCTTTCTTCAACTAAATTTTGGGAAAAATTAAAGTCCCTAAGGAATTCTAATATCCAAAAGAAAACAAATGATCTAAACAAAAAAGAAAAAAAAAGGATGTAAAAAAAGATGTAAGAAAAAGGGTTTCTAAAAAAAAAAGGGGTTTTCCCCCAAAAGGTTCACACAAGGGGTTATTTATGACCCAAAGAGGAGGGGGAAAAGGTTGATCTGATGGGGATTTAAGTCCAAATTTTTAAAGTCGATTTTGGAGAGATTTTCGCAATGGATACCCGGGGAGTAATGAAGGCCGGCGGTTTGAATGGGGGCCGGTTTAAAGGCCGCGACTTTAATGTTTTTTGAGGGGGTTTAAATATAGGCTAGAACCCTTAAAATTAGGCCCCCAAAGGGTTTGGCGGCCTTTAGTGCAATACTCCGCTCACTTCTTCAATTTTGTGAAAAACCCCACCAATTAACTTGTAATTTATTTTGGTCCTCAAAACCTTTTTTCAAATAAACCCTTTAAATTTTTCATTTCTTTATATTTTCTTATAAAGGGAAAAAAATTTAATATAAGTCCAAAAGAAAATATAATTATAAGTGATTATCAACATCCCCACACTTGAATTTTGCTTGCCCTCAAGCAAAATAATTGTTTTAAAACAAGAGAAACCCATCTTTGAACTTCTGGTCCCCATTGTTTTGACCATACAAAATTGTAACTAGTATGTCTAGTTAAAATTTATTTTAAATTCTAAATACAACAAATTTTTAAACCCCCTTTTTTTAACAATAGAAAAAAATACTTTTCCATAAGGAAAAATTTTCATTTAAACTTCTTTGGGTTATTAGCAAGTATTTTCCCCCCCCTCAATTTTCTTCTCTAAACAAGAAAAACAAGGGGGGAAAGTTGGTATCCATTTTTTCCTAAATTTTCTCCCCCTTTTTTTTTTTTTATTTGCCTTAATTGACAGCGGAGGGACTTCACCTTCAAAGGGACCAAAGCTCCCCCCATGCAACCTGGCTTTCATTAAGTTACAAATTTTTTCCCTTTCCCCGCCCTTCCGTTTTTGTGAGTTCTTTGATCTACATCTGGGCTTTCGCCTAAGTCCCCGGGTTTAAAGGGACCCCTACGAACTCTTCCTAAAAACATTTAAGATTGGATACTTTAACCCATTTCCGGGTTTATTGGAGTAAAAAGGCTCTTTTTTATTATTATTATTATTATTTTTAAAGGGGATCACAAATAAAATTTTTTCCTTTCCTCTTTCACTAGGTTTTAAAGGTATTCCAAAAAAATTTAAAGAGAGATTTTCCCAAACCCAATTTTTTCCTTGAAGTAAACTTGCTTGTTTTTTCCAACTTAAGGACTAAATCTAAAGTTAAAAGGCTAAAAAAGGGTAACCCCCGTTCTTTTGGGATTTTTCTAAAAATTTTAAACTATGAAACTAGTCACAACAATTGGAGAGGAACCAACTAATTCAATTCAGGTTTTCATTGACGTAAAACACAAGGGACATAAATAAAAATGGGATTTGTAAGTCATGATTGTGCATCATTATATTTACATTTATAATCCCTTCCCCACATTAAATTGGAAAATGTCCTCTTTTCCCAAATATACAAAAATTAAAAGGAAAAGAATGTCAATGAAAATTGAAATATGGTACTTCCGGTGTAAAAATTTTTCATAAAAGAAAATTCCTCCCAAAAATGTTGTATCCTTGGAGTGTCGTAAAGCACCGACGGCTCTTATCAGCCTTGAATTATTTTGTTTTTTTTTTTTTTTTTATAAAATTTAAAAACACTAGTGTATATATTATTGAGCAGGGGCGCCTTCCATGAACGCTTGTTTTTAGTGCTACCCCGATTTTCTATTTAAAGTTTTAAACCCTTTTAAAATCTACAATTGGGCTTTTCTATCAACATGTTCCCCTTCATAGTTTTGTTTAAAAAAGAAAAACCATTTCCCTTGAAAGTACGTTTTTTCTTCTCCCTTTCAACTCAACTGCCATAAGGGAAAAAAATTAACAATTTCAAATGGTCCAAACCATCGTGATTTCAACTTCCGGGTTTTTTTTCCCAATCGAGAGTTTAAAAAAGACTCTTTGCCGGCAGAACTTCGGGGAAGATGTTCTTATCACCATCGCTTTGCTCTCTCCTTGTAAATTCCGCATTTTCTAGCTTCCTCTCTATTTTGGCCATTTATTAAATTGGAGCAACCTCTTTTCACTTGCGCTTGAACTCAAATTAAGGTTTTTTATCCCCCAGATCCCCTTATGCTAAAGTTTACGGGTAGGTGACAGATTTCCATAAAAAATTTTAAAGGGGGGGACTTTCCATTAGGTGTTTTAAAAGCTGTTCTTAACCCCAACAATGCTGATCAAGTTTAAAGACCAATTTTTTGGGATGCAGTGACATTTTTCTCAAAGTTTTCGCTTAAATTTCCCTTTGGATACCTCAAACCTGTCCCATGTTTGTGGATGATAAGGGGTGGCAATTTTGGAGTAACCCCAAAATTTTTTAATAATAATTTCCAAAATTCCCTTTTAAAAAAATGGTTTCCCCCATCACTTTTTATGTTTTTGGTCCCCCAACTTGAAAATTTTTTTTTTAAAAATTTTAATGACAACCAACTGTCATTAGTTTGTAGGCAACTGCCTCCCCCCATTTCGAAATAACAACAGTTTAAAAGAAATGTTTGTTTGAAAAAGAAAGGGGAAAAGGACCCCATAAAGTCGATTCCCCCAAAACGTAAAAAAAGTTCAATTAAAATATATTATTTTGGGAAATTTCTGTCTTTTGAATATTGCCAGTCTTTTGGCTTGAGCACAAGTCATAATGAAGTTCTTGCAATATGAAAAAAACTGGGCCAATTTTAAAAATCCGTAAGATAAGATTTTAGCTACCGTTTTTTCCTCCCAAAAGTGACCTCCTACCTCTCTAAAATTTAAAATGTGTATAATGCAAAGGTTTTCACTTTCAAGTAGATCTCTTTTTATTTGGCAGCACAAATTTTAAAAGATAGGGTTTACCCCAAAAATAAAACTTCACTCATGTAAAAATTTCTTTTTTCTATTGGTGGATAAACCATATGGGGTAATTTTGCAAACCAAATAATTTTACGAATAGCAACCAAAGGTAATCCTTGAACTTTTACTACATGAAATTGTTCATTGGGAATTTTTCTTAATAGGTGATCAAAAAAATTAATTCCGACGGGAAAATGACAGCCCCCACATTTTCTTTCCCCTTCTTATCTTTAATTTCTAGGTTAAAATTTTGCAGTAGTAGTTTTCCATCGAATTAAACCCTAGGTTTATATCAGTTTTAGCAAATAAATACTTAAGGGGCACAGGGTCATTTATATCATGATTTTAGAACCCTATTGGGTAAGGCCGGAATTTATCGATGCAAATATGACTGCTAAAAGTTCTTTTTTAGTTGGGGCATAATTTTTTTGGGGCCTCTTTTAAAGGTCTATCACATAGTATATTACATGAAAGACTTATCTTTCCTTTGCCCCAAATACCATCCCTCAGTAGCCCCGGGGGTCGACTCAACTCGAAAGGGAAACTCCCCTCGGGGCAACAATCACTATGCGTAGTGGCTTTCCCTTTAATAGATTAAATGCCCCCCAAACAAATTTTCATAAAAAAAAAGGCAAATCTTTTTTTATAAATTCAAAGAGGTCTTGAGTTTTTGAGAAGTCCCTGATAAACTCTGTAGAAGCCGCATGTCCCAAAAAGCTTCTGATTGTTTTTACTGTAGTAGGTGGTGGTAGCTTTTTTTATCACCTCTATTTTGCCCTATCACTTCAAATTTCCCCGTTAGAAATTTGTGCCCTAAGACTTTCCCTCTCTTACCATGAAATGGGATTTTTCCCCAATATGAAGAAAATTAGTTTTTTACATCTCTTAAGCACAAATCTAAAATTTACAGACATGTTTCGAAAGACTTCCCAAAAAATAGAAAAACTCCATGAAATTTCAATAAAATTTTCTTCATGTCAGAAAATAGGACAAACATGCTCTTTAATTTTAGCGGGTGCATTACAAAGACCAAAGGGCATTCTCCCAAAAGCAAATGTGCCATAGGGACAAGTAAAAGGGGGTTTTTCCTGGTCCTTGAGTGTATATGGGTTTGATTGTAACTAGAAAAACCATCTAAAAAACAGTAATAATCATGCCCCCCAATTTTTCTAAAATCTATCTATAAAAGGGAGGGGGAAAAGATCTTTTCGGGGTAGCATCATTTATTTTCATAGCTTAAGATTCCCAAACCCGTTACAGTGCGGTGGGAATTTTTTTCTTAAACCTCTTTTTTTACTACAGCCTACCTCCCTTTTTTGGACAAATTTGGGCGGACTAACCCCCTTTCTATCAGAAAATTTGGGAAAAAAAATGGATCTAACAAATTTTAAACATTTTTTTTTTACAATTCCCTAAGAGTTGGGTTAAGTCTTTTTTGTGGTTGTACGTAGGTTTACACTCAGCTTCAAGAATATCCTATGAGTACAAATGAAGGGTTTTCCCTTAATATCAGCATTTGGGCCCCCCTGCTTCTTAGTTCTCTTTGAAATCCAAAAAATTTTTTCTCTTGATCACCCGTCAAAGAAAAGGGGAAAGATTATTGGCAAAGTATCATTTGTTCTAAAATAACATACTTTAAATGCCAGGCAAATTTTTTCAAGCACCAGGGGGTTTTGTCAATGATGGCATCGGTTTCTTCTCAGTGGTCACCAGCTCCTATGGCGATCTTTAAAATTTATAAACTTGTTCAGCCTTTTTTTAGGGTTATCCTCATCATCACTCCAAACTCTAAATCCCTAAGAATTGACTCCATCTTGCCCACTTGCTTCCTTTTCCCTAACTAGGGGAAACTCACAACATATCAAAAAGTGTAACAGGGTTTTCAGTCATAAAATTTTTTTTAGCCCCATATCATTTTAAAGTGCTTTTTCATCCCTAAAACTTTAAAGTAAGCTTTTCCTTTTCCATCAATTAAGGCTTTCTTGTTCAAAAGGGAAAGGTTGCAAGGATCATGGGTACCTCTTTATCCTCCTCCATCTCTAAAAACTTAAAATCAACTGGAAAGATAATTTATCTATTTACTAGGGAAATTTTTCCCCAATCCCTCTTGGGGATTTGATTCCCTTTAGCAAGTTCAAGGTAAATGAGTTCCCTTTTACCTCCAAATCCCAAATTTTCCTTTAAAAAAGTAGAGGGATTAAATTTAAACTTGCACCAGAGTCAATAAGAACTTTAATCAAAATGAAAAATTTCCTATGGTGCAAGGGAAAGTAAAAACTCCCTGATCTCTTTGTTTTTTTTGGGAAATAGGTACATCTTCTGTAAAAATCATTTAACATCCTTGTAAGCATCACCGGGGCATTTCCCCTTTAAACTTCCTCTTCTTTGTGATAAATCCTTATGAACCTAGCATTGAGGCATTTGTGAAGTGTTCGCAAAGGAGTGTTAATTTGCAATTTTTTAAAGACTTCAAAAATTTGCAAATTTTGAACCAATTTTTTTTTGTTCCCTTCCCTGGGAAAGAATAGGAGGAAAATTTTGCTTTCACTTTTGGTGAATTTTCTTTGGTTCCTCTTCCTTTTTTTTCCCTTTCTTTCTCTAGTTAATCCCTCTTCCCCAAATTTTTATCAATAATTTCCCTTACCACTTCTTAGCTAATAGCATTTTAACCTTAGGATTCGCTCGTATTTCTAGGTAAAGCCCAGTGGGGTATTACCAAAATGTTAGACATTTGACTCAGCTAAATTTTTAAGATTCCCAATGGTGGCCCTTTTTGATTTTGAACTTGTGTGGTCTTTTGCAAAAAATTATTTGATTCTTTTCCTTTTAGACTGACCTTTCTGAGGAGGTATTATGATAGGATATTGTTGATGGGGAGTTTTATGTTTGGACCTTTCTTTTTAAATCCAGGGGGTTTAAATCCCCTTTTTATCATTTTTCCATGGGAAAAAAATTTGGTATTTTGCCCCTTTGGGTTGTAGGTTTTGAAAAGGTCCTTTTTTCCCTTTGGAAAATTCTGACAAAATTTACTTTCTCTCCATGGGGGTGAGGACGAAATTTTCCGAGGGCACTCAAGGTGAGTGGGTCCCGGATAACTCACAAAAGAAATTTGATTAACATTAAAAGAAGGGTTTGAGGGGTTTTTTCCTGGGGCGGTTAAAAAGCAGAAAATCTGACTGTTAAAGGTGTCCATGTCATTGAAGATGCCCTCTAAACTTACCTTTTTGTTGCCAATTATGTGCATAGAGGCCATTTCTCTATCAAGGGACTAGCCTCTCACTGTCTTAATCATTAGTGCACCCCCAGAAGCAGCACTACCAAAGACTCAATGTGTCATCTAAATGAGATTGAATACTCAAAAAGGAGTTTATTGGGAAACCCGGGTGGGGGATTTTCTAATTACCTCCTTGAATCTTCCATCTTTAAAGTGTTCCCACTAAATTCTGAAGTTTGTGATGTCATTTCTTAACCGCATTCTGCTGGTGGAAAAAATCTCCTTTAAAAAAATTTTGATGGAAAATCTACTAAGTGTTTACAGAGTCTTGTGGGAATGAAATTTTACCAAAGCCCTAGCTTTTTTTTCTAAGTGAAAACGGAAAAAGTTTTAGTCTAATTACTCATAGTACATTACCCATTTCATGTATTTCAATATTGAAAAAATATGCAAAATGCTCATCAGGACTTCATTTGGGTATCCCCCAAATTGATTTGATTTTAAACCATTTGAAAGGTGCTAGTTTTAATTCAAAAATTTTTAGCCTGAATTGTTGGTTTCTAATTGCGGACCGAAACAACAGGTAGTGATTCTCGAATGCTCTACCAACACCCCCCCCGAATTTGATTGTTGTTTCGTCTGCCATGTTTCTTCTTTCTTTCTTCTCTGCTCTCTTCTAAGTTTTTTTTCAAAGGGGCGTTCATCTCAAAATTAATTGGGAGAAATTCGCATTCTACCTTGCGAAAAAAAAGAACCCTTTAAAGGAATGGAAAAAGATCATACAATGATAGGAAAAATTAAATAACAAAAAATTGTCCTAAATTTCCAACAATTACGAATCTAATACTATTATTCCCTGCAAACACCAAAAATTGATAGTCAAACGTATATAAAAATGGGAGGTAAATTGTAGCAAAGTGCATGGTCGTATCAAGTAATAGAGTGGTGAAAAATAAGGTTTTCGATCCCCGAGGAACCTAGAGTACTAGACTATTTGCAATTCTTATTAATATCTAGGTGATTAAAAGGGGTTTTGAAATGTTAATCTAAAAATTTAAATTTTGCAACAAGGAGAATTTTTTGAAAAATCATCAATTATGACAAGGGGAAATTAGAATTCCCCTGATTCGTTAATCAAATGTACCCTTTATATCAAATTTGTGGTTATAAGGTTATTCAAGTGAGTTTAGAAAAATTTTTTTTAGGGATTTTAACCTTTAAAACAATTAGTCGGCTTTGCGTCCCAAATTTAAAAGGAATCAAAATTATGTTATACACCTCCGATGCTACAAAACAACTAATGCCCCAAATCAATTAACCCCAATCCCTTAGTGATTTAAATTCAAGAAACATTTTCTTTCGCCCTCCATAAAATCCAACTAAACCAAATTATCGAAAACCCGTATTTATAATCAATCTTTAATTTTGAATTCTTAACAAAACCTAATAACCCCGATCAAAAGGGTTTCTAACTTATAATCAAAAAACAATTATAATTGAAATCAAAGGATTGCAATCATGAATAACCTAAAAATTCCTAATCTATTAAAATGGCTTCAATTTTCCTTTTAACATTCTGGTTTAAACCAATTTCCCACAAGGATGTTTAAACATTATAGTTGGTTGCATAAAAACAATTGAAATAAAGAGGGCAATGGAATTCATATTGAACAACAAGAATAAACTAATAAATGGCATAAAAGAAATAAAGTAAATGAAACAATTTTATAATCCAGAGTTTGTAGAAATTCAATCTTTTCCAAATGATCCCTTTAATTCTTCAATTGAAAGCAAACTTTGCAAATACTTCTTTTTTCAAAATAAACTTTGGAAAAATCTAAAATATAAGGAATTTTTAATGTTCAAAGAAAGACAAATGAGCTAAAACAAAGAAGAAAAAAAAAGGATGCAAACAAAAGCTAAACAAAGGGGTTCTAAACAAAAAAGGGTTTCCCCAAGGCACACAAGGGGGCTATTTATAGATCCCAAAAAGGAGGGGGATAAGGTTATCTGATGAGATTTGGTAAGCAAATTAATTAAGATCGATTTTTGGGGGATTTTCGCAATGGATATCGGGGATAATGAAGGCCCGGGGGCCTTGAATGTTGGGCCCGGGGGGCCCTTTAATGTAGGCCGGTTTAAAGGCCGGCACTTAATGCTTTTTGAGGTCTTTTTAAAATAGGCCCGGGGGCCCTTCAGGCAATACTCCCCTCACTTCTTCAAATTTGTGAAAAAAAATCCTCCCTTAAATTGTAATTTTCTTTTTGGGTCCCAAAAAACCCGTTTTTCACAATAAACACCTTTTAAATTCATTTTTTATATTTTCTTTTAATATTGAAAAAAATTTAATATAAGTCCAAAAGAAAATATAAGTATAATGTGATCTTATTAGTAAACATGTGAAAGAAAGTTGAGAGGAAAACAAAATTATTCTTTCTTGTGTTATTAACAAATTTTATTGTAGGTTGAAGAAACATAAGTAGTGGAGGAGAACATGTGGATTCTGATATAAGGACATTTATAAAGTCAGTCCAAGATCAATTTAAACTTCTGAATAGAAGGTTAGAAGATCTTGAGTCTCCTTCTAAGCATAGGTCTTTTAGAAGGACTATAGATGAGGAGGGGAAGATGGGTATTCTAATGTTGATATGAATAGTTCTAAGAGAGGTAAAAGGGTTGTTTAGAGGAAGCATAACAATTTAGGGAGCATTAAGATAGCAATTCCTACTTTTCGAGGGAAAAATGACCCTAGTTGTATTTAAAGTGGGAGAGAAAAAGTAGAACATGTATTTGACTATCACAATTATGCTAAGGAAAAGAAGGTTAAGTTAGCAGCACTTGAGTTTTCTAATTATGCTAGTATTTTGTGGATTAACTTGTGGCTAGTAGGTGAAGGAGACCAATTAGGTCATGGGAGGAAATGAAGGTCGTAATGAGGAAAAGGTTATACCTAGTCATTACTACATGGATTTGTTGATGTGCCTAAATTAGGGGTTAAGCACATGCAATGGAAAAAATTATAAACCTTAATGCACTTGTTCAATCTCGGTTCAAAACTCCAATAATTTGCATGAACCCTAATGAGAACAATGAAATCTGAATGCTTTAATTTGCAAAGTAACAATTCAATAAGAAACAAAATCCTTCAGACAACACTAAATACAAATGAGTGCCATGTGAATTACACAAAAAACCTCAAGAACTAATTCAAAGATCCACTTTCCCGACAAAGTGATCCTTGATTCAAATGATGCTAAATTGAAGGTTAAAACTTAAGGGCTAAAACCATCAATTGTAACAACATGAAATTGACTACAAATGTAATCTAATTCGATCAATAACAAATCCAATTCAACCCTAGATAAAACTCAATAGTAATGAAAAGGAAATTGCAACAAGGAAAATTTGATATTACTCACAAATTAGCCTTGAAGCCACTCACCACAACCTTAAATTGGATTTGAAATTGATAAGAGTAATTTGTGGAATTAAGCAACCCTAACCTTCAACATGTGAAGTGTGTCTATTTTGAAAATTTTGCAAAAAGTCTCTCAAAACCCTACTTAAGCAAGTATTTATACTTGTTCCCTTTAGGGTTAAAAATTCTACAAAATTACAACTATGCCACTTTTAAGGTAGCCGATCGTAAAACTCAATTACAACCAAATAAAAGTGTCCCAAAAGCTTAAACATAAATAATCCAAGTAAATGACAAATATATAAAAATTAGTCTTCAAGATGCCAGGTCTTCAAAGTCATTAGATATGTGTCTTGATGAGGTTTCTAACTCATTCTAAAGTATAGGTAATTTGGCACTCTATAGGACTGATAAATGTACCTGTTGGAATGCACAACAATTATATGATGAGAATGAAAAAATTAAGCTAACTTCCTCAGAATTAGGTTTCTTATGAAGGATTCTCAAAACCATGTTTTGTAAGCCCTTAACTTAGGCTTTGGTCATAGGTCTTATAGGAATCTGATTCCTATCATTTTATAGAAGGTTGTAGGGAATAACTTAAGTCCTATGAGTGTTGAGGACTATTATAAAGAAATGGAGTTGCTATGATTCAGGCTAACATAGAAGAAGATCGTGAAGCTACAATAGCTAGATTTGTTAATGGCTTGAATAGAGAGATAGCTAACATTGTGTAGCTACATCATTATGTAGAGATGGAGGAACTATTGCATAAAGCCATTAAGGTGGAAAGGTAGTTAAAGTCCAAGTGTTACCTTTAGGAATGGCTGTACTTCTAACTCCTTAGGAAGATGAATTGGAGGAATCATAAAGGATGCCTCTAGACAAAAGGAAGATTCAAAGTATAAAGAACCAATTGCCTATCATAAAGGTAAAACTGTACTTAAACCCTTTGCAAGATCACATGATATAAAATGTTTCAAGTGTCAAGGGTTAGACACATTACCTCTAAGTGTCCAAAAAAGAGGGTTATGGTGGTTCTAGATAATGGTGATATAGAGAGTATCAGCTTAGAGGAGGGAGAGATGCCACCATTAGCGGAATGCAACGATGTTGATGTAAAGGGTCCTGTGAAGAGAGAGATGTTGTTTACTAGTGTGCTCTAAAGATACAGCCTAAGGAAGATGATGATGAGGAACAGTGTGAGCATATTTTCCATACTAAGTGCCATGTTAGTGATAAGGTATGTAGCATGATCATTGATAGTGATAGTTGCACAAATGTTACAAGTACTTTGATGATTGAAAAATTGCATCTACCTACAATGAAGCATCCTAGCTATATAAGCTACAATGATTGAATGAGTGTGGAGAAGTTAAAGTAACTAAGTAGGTTGTAGTTACATTTTCCATTAGTAAACTATAAGGATGAAGTACTTTGTCATGTTGCACCTATGTATGCTGGGCATCTCCTTTTCGAGCGACCATGGCAGTTTAATAAGAAGGTTAGTCATGATGGGTACAAAAATGTGTACAAACTTTAATGAATAATAGACTCATTATGCTAACACCTCTCAAACCTTTACAAGCATATGAGGATCAAGTTAGAATAGTGAAAGAGTACAAAATGAGAGAAAACAAAGTGCGTACATCAGAAAAAGGAAGGAGTGATAAAAAGAATGAGAAGGTAAGAAAGAGTGGGAAAGCAGTGAAGAGAGCAGTAAAGGAATGGGTGCTTTTACTTTAAAAGGAGAGATTAAGAGAGCTATGTTGGCGAGGTAACCATTACTTATACTTTTGTACAAGGATGTTTATTTTACAACTAACAATCTTAACTCATCTTTGTCCAGTGTGGTTATGTCTTTGCTATAGAAGTTTGAAGAGTTATTTCCTAAGGACATTCTAAATGGATTACCTCCTCTAAGGGGTATGAGCACTGGATCGATTTTATTCCAGGATCATCTATTCCTAACAAAACCTGTGTATAGAGCTAACCTGAAAGAAACCAAATGAGATACAAAGGCAAGTGGAAGAACTTGTACAAAAGGGATTCATGTGAGAGAGTCTCAATCTATGTTCAATTCCTGTGCTATTGGTTCCTAAGAAGCATGGAGCATGGTGCATGTGTGTAGATTATCGAACCATCAACAAGATCACCATAAAGTATAGATATCCTATTCCTAGGTTAAATGACATGCTTGATGAGTTTTATGGTTTATGTTAATTCTGAAAGATTAATTTAAAAAGTGGTTATCATCAAATTCGCATGACGGAAGGCGATAAATGGAAACTGCTTTTAAGACGAAATATGGGTTAAATGAGTGGTTAGTCATGCCATTTGGCTTAACTAATGCACCTAGTACCTTTATGAGTCTCATGAATCATGTGTTGTGTTTTTTCATTGGAAAAATTTGTTGTAGTTTACTTTGATGATATCTTAGTGTACAACAAAAATGTAGATGATCATGTTAAACATTTGCAGGTTATTTTGAAAGAAAATAAATTATATGCTAACTTGCAGAAGTGTGGTTTTTGTATGGAATCTATTGTTTTTCTTGGGTTTGTTGTAAGCTCATAGGGAATAAGAGTAAATGAAGACAAGGTGAAGGTGATTAGAGAATGACCTACCCCAAAGAATGCAAGTGAGGTAAGAAGTTTTCAAGATTTAGTAAGTTTCTATAGGAGGTTTGTAAAGGATTTTAGTTCTATTCCAACGCCTTTAAATGAGCTTTTTAAAAGAATGTTGTGTTTAGGTAGGAAGAGGTACATGATAAGGCTTTCAATACTTTGAAAGAAAAATCGACTAATGTACCTTTATTGTGTCTACCTAATTTTGACAAAGCTTCTGAGTTGAATGTGATCCCATCAGGGATTGGAATAAGGGTTGTTTTAATGCAGGATTCTAGACCAATTGCCTTCTTCAGCGAAAAGCTTAGTGGGGTGGCATTGAATTACCTTACTTATGACAAGGAGTTGTATGCCTTAGTATGCACTCTTTAGGCATGGCAACACTACTTGTGACTTAGGGGGTTTATCATTCATTCCGACCATGAAAGCTTAAGATTTTTAAAATCCCAAGGTAAGCTTAATAAAAGACATACTAAGTAGCTAGAATTCATAGAAACGTTTCCTTATGTAATGAAATACAAGAATGGGAAAGAAAATATTGTTGCAGATGCATTATCCAGAAGGTATGTATTACTAACATCCTTGCAATCTAAGTTACTTAGTTTTACATTCATTAAGGAATTGTTATTGTAATAATGCTGATTTCTGCTAAGCATAGAATGCCTGTTTAAAATGTACTTATGGGGAGTATTATAGGCATGAAGGATTCTTATTTAAAAAGAATAGTTGTGTGTACCTAAGTGTTCTTTGTGATAACTGCTAGTTACAGAGTCCCACAGAGGAGGTCTAATGGGACATTTTTTGTGTGTAAAAGACTTTAGACATATTGCATGAAAAATTTTTATTCGCCTAACATGAAACATGATGTTCAATCTGTTTGTGATAAGTGTCTAACTTGTAAACAAGCAAAGTCTAAAGTAAAGCCACATGGGTTGTATACACCATTACCTGTACCTAGTCACCCTTGGATTGATATTTCCATAGACTTTGTAATTGGGTTGCTTAGGACTCAAAGTAGTAAGGACAACATTTTTTGTTGTTGTTGATAGGTTTAGTAAGATGGCACATTTTATTACATGTTCAAAAACCAATGATGCAACACATATTGCTAATTTGTTCTTCAAGGAAGTAGTATGCTTGCATGGATTTCCTAAAACAATAGTGAGTGATCGAGATGTTAAGTTACTAAGTCATTTTTGGCATACTTTATGGAATAAATTAGGTACTAAACTCCTATTTTTAACTTTTGCACATCCCCAAATAGATGGGCAAATTGAAGTAGTTAATAGGACACTTACCACAGTAATTGCGTGCTATCATTCAAAAGAACTTAAAACAATCAGAAGCTTACCTACCTTATATTGAGTTTGCAAAAATAGAACTGTTCATTCTACTACATCATTTTCACCATTTGAGATTATATATAGTTTTAATCCTTTAACTCCTTTAGAGTTATTACCTTTGCCTTCTAATGAAATTGTTAATCTTGATGGAAAATAGAAGGCCGATTTTGTAAAGGATTTACATGCCAAAGCTCGCACCAACATAGACAAAAAGAAATGAACGCTATGCTAGACAAGCCAATAAAGGTTACACTAAGGTCGTATTTGAGCTTGGAGATTGGGTTTAGGTACATTTTCGCAAGGAAAGGTTTCCTAAACAAAGGAAATCCAAATTACAACCCAGAGGAGATGGGTTGTTTTAAGTGATAGAAAGGATAAATGACAATGCTTATAAGATTTATTTGCCCAGCAACTATGAAAATGTAAGTGCTACTTTTAATATTTTTTATTTATCCTTATATGATGCAAGTGATTCGAGGATGAATCCTTTCAAAGAAGGAGAGAATGATGGAAATCAGCTTGCATCATCTATTTCTTATGACCTACTGGAAGGGATTGGAGGACCAATGACAAGAGCAAGAGCAAAACACATAGGGGAAAGCCTTAAATGGACTTATTCAAGAACAGTGGACTACGCTTTACAGATACTTGTACTAATAGAAGAAAAGATCATTTTATTTTATCAAGCATCTCCACTATTAACATTGAAGATTTCTTGGAAACGGAAGAAGGCCGCTAGCTTTGAGATGCCAACCTAACACTCTAGGCCCCCGGCTTTCCCTTATAAGTCGTTGGCTTACTTTAGCTGGCCTACATATATAAGTCGCTGACCCTGCATTTTGTAAGCCATGGGCTTTGGGCCAGCTTTGAGAGCTACCCTTTTAATAGTCGTATTGTGATTTTTCTTGTTATTTTACTCCTTTAGAGTCAGGAATATAAATAGTCTTTTAGGTTTTCAAATTAGGGACTTTTGGATGTCTTTTTCTCTTAAGGGAAATCTCCCAATTGTTCTTCATTGAGAACGCATTCTGATCCAATCAAGGTAACTTGTTTTCAATCATAATTACTTTATAACTTTGGTTTAATTCATTATTTGAGTTGGGGTCAAGTTGTTGCTTGGTTCTAAGGACGATTCTGGGGCTATTTATTCCAATTCGATTGGGTTTTAGGACAATCGCAACTTGGGTTCGCATTACCTATCCTCTCACTAGAGGTCTAATTGCCTGTTGAACTAGCCCATGTTTGATTTTTGACTTATCCTTGAGAAAAGTTAACTACCTTATGTCCCCTCTAGTTACACACATGATAGAAGAATTATGGGGATTGACCTCTTAGTGCAATACCTACTAATGTGCCCAATCTTCCAATAAGAGAAACATGTCTCATCTAGCCATTTGCACTCTCTTAAACTCATGAGATCTGTAACATCTAGAACATTTAACATTTTGGCCTATTGCAGTGAGTGCTAAAGGCACTTATTTAATCTGGAGAGGAGGAGCTGCAACACTTCGTGTTCTGCTTTGTACAATGTCTTTTACTCTTGTCTTGCTTTATTTCACTAGAGGTAGGTCTTTTTCTTAGAACTATTGCTGTTCTACAACTCCTCCGTTCTTCTATGATCTTTTTGTTCTACTTGACAAACTTAGCCTTATCAACCATTTTAGCATATTTATTTAGTTGAAAGCCTCCTACTGTAATTTATAGGTCCAATTATAAACCTCTTAAGAATCTTCTAACTCAGGACCTATCATCATTACGTACATTTTCTAGAAAGAACTGGATGAAGCGATTCAACTCTGCCTCATATTCTTCAATTGTTTGGTTCCCTTGTTCATAGTTTTAGTATTCATTTTCCATCTTGTCTCTAGAGCTACTGGGGAAGTATCTCTAATAAAATAACTTCTTAAATGTAGCCTAATTCATGCATTCCTTGATAAGTCTAGGAATCGAAACCTACCATTCTACTGCAGTTCCCTTCAGCATGAATGCAACATAATTTACGTTCTTATCTTCTAGTATCTAGAAGGCAGCAAATGTCTTCTCAATTTCTTATGCCTAATCCTTAGCCTTGATTGGGGCATCCACTCTGGGGTTAAATTCCTTAGTTACTCTTATAAACCTATCAAAGTTGATGGGTTCATTATCATTCCTATGCTATGGAACATTTGAGGCTTGGTATTGTTGTGCCAGTAGTCTCACTAAGTGGTTCATGGTATCCAGTAGCTGAACTGTTTCTTTAGCCATCTGACCTCTTTCTCCTTATAGCTGTAGATTCTGAACTTCCTTCTCATTGAGGTTATCACATCTAGCAAAGCCTTTCAACTCCTAATCTATGGATTTTTATAGAGACATTTTATTTAAGAAGAGACAACCAGATCTACTTGAGTTAATATTAGTCATGGTGAGTTCATAGTATGTAAGTATATACACATATACCACTATACATGGGTCTACTCATATATATAACTTAGTAAAGTAAAGTAATAATACAAGAAAATAATTACATAATTATGTAATGACCCATATTTTACCCACTCTTCATGTCTCATTATCTTATGGATCTAGTGCTTAACTCTTCTAAATATCATATCTTAGATCTATTGTTTAAACTTATGTCTTTGTCTT
>JBBMOL010001783.1:0-32437 GCA_037954665.1 Laguncularia racemosa
ATGATACTGCAATTATCTAATAGATAGGAAATCCACCTTCCTAAGGAGAAATGATCAGTGTGTAAAAATGATTTATTAATAGATCACTTTATCAAGAACTCTATGTCATAGATAATTCAGATGTTGTAGGTTTGAATTAAAACGGCTGTTGTTGGATTGAACTGAGGGTATAATTGAAGAGAAGCACAAGCCTTTGAGGCCATTGCGATTCCAATAAATTTTGAATCATAAATTGATTTCTTTTTGAGATCTAGTAGGTGATAAGATCGAATTCATTGTGCATAATTGTATTGGTTTGAGGAGGATGTACTGTAATTTCCAAAATTCTTTTGTGATATTTGAAGAAAAAATTAATAACAAAGGGTTGGTTTTCATTTGGTACATCACTAAACCGGGTCTTCTCCTCTCTCGGTTAATTTCAACTATTGTAAGTTAATTAGAAAAATGTTAACGATATATCCCTATGGGCACTTGTCACAGATTAAAAAAAAGATCATTTTTTTTTAATAACTAATACCCAAAAACATATCTTAATACGAGACGTTTTATTATACAATTGTTAAGGTAAAGTGAAAGCACTTTCTTTCCTCACTAGAATTGATGGGGGAAATATTTTTTAGACAAAAGGTTGCTCTGTTGAAACGTAGGCCCAGGCCCTCCAATTGGTTTATGGTAAACGAGATTCTTGTTGAAATTAAAGTGGTATTTGTGTGAATGCGCAAGCGTAGATTTGAATTCAAGCCCTACCAAAAGTGGAGGTCAAAATTTGATAGAAATGAATCCTTTGAAGAACCCTCAAAAGGCTAGTTAGCAAGGTTATAGCCTATAATCTATTTTAATTAGGAGGTGCAATTTGCTGTCTCATGGGTCTTTCTCTTTTCAACCGGAAGAGTACTCTCCCCTTATTTCGCTGAGTGGGCAGGGGTCCGAGAAAGCTGCCTCGGCGGGGGTCTCAAGGGGCAACGTCCCCTGGACACCAGAGGCTTTTAGGCAATTAAGCCCATATTTATTTATTAAAAGTTTGTGCTTTGGTCCATGAATAGCTGTTCTATATATTGTCTTTTTCACTTGTATTGAGAGACGAAAAACAAGAGAGTGAGGTGCTAATTTTAGTGGAATCCTCTACTGGATGTAACCTTAATTAACGGGTGAACTAGGGTAAAATCTTGCGTCATTATTTTCTTTCCTTTTTTAACTTACTTGTGCGGCTGACCCTAACATCTGGTATTAGAGTGAGGTTTGAGATTAGGGTTTTTTCTTAGTGAAGAGAGATTCGAAGAAAAAAAAAAATCAAATCTTGGGAAGATGTCGGCCGGTCAATCACGATTGAAGTGGAGAAGTTTGACAAGAAAGGGTTTCGAGTTATGGAAGTTGAAGATGGAGGCTTTGCTTGTAGATAGAGATCTATGGTATGTAATTGAAGAAGATAAACTAGAGTTAATTACCAAGGAGAAAGCGGAGGAGGAAGAGATTGTGATTGCATCCACTCAATTGAAGGCGTGATCAGCAACGATCGGAAAGCACAAAGCTTGATTTGGCTTTGCCTCACTGATAATGTCCTAGTGATCGTGACCTCTGAGAAGACAACGAAAGATCTCTGGTTTAAATTAGGAAGCCTTTATCAGAGCAAATCGCTGCGAACAGGTTGTTTCTGCGGAAGCGACTGTACAACCTTCAGATGAGTGAAGGTGATTCCTTTTCTGCACATTTAAACGATTTTAATACTATTTGTGGGCAACTTGCTTCTATTGATGTTAATCTGGATGAGGAGGATAAAGTATGTACTTTGCTGTGTTTGTTGCCTAATTCATGGGAACATATAATTATTTTGATTGGCATTAGTGTTAGTGCACTGTCGTTTGAGAATGTTATATTTGCTTTATTGTCTAAGGAGATGAGAAGAGCAGGTCCTGATAATGCAGCGAATGATGCTCTTTTTGTAAGAGGAAGGAATAGTGAATGATCCAAATCCAGATTTGTTAGTAGAATAAGTCAAAGAGGAAGATTTAAAAGTCGTGATCGATTTGAAATAAAGTGTTGGAAGTGTGGAAAAACCGGACACTTGAAGAAGGATTGTAGAAGCAAAAGTGTGGGTCTAGAGAAGCGAGATGATGCATCATCATCTAGTACAAAGAAAAATGATGACAGTAATGTGGGAGACATGTATCTCACGTGCAATTCATCTCAGTTTGACCATAGTGCGTGGATAATTGATACTGGAGTGTCTTTTCACATGACACCTCATAGAGATTGGTTCTGCTGTTATGAACCATATCAAGGAGGTATAGTGCAAATGGGAGATGATTCAACACTTGACATTGTCGATCGTGGAAAGGTGAAGCTGAAGATGAAGGATGAGACAGTAAAGAATCTTCCGGATGTGATGCATATTCCTGGTCTTACTAGGAATCTTATTTTTGTTGGAACTATGGCAGATGTTGGTATTACTTTTATTAGCTATAAGTATTCATGTAAGCTAATTCGTGGATCTAGGGTGATTGCTAGAGGTGAATGGTGTAGGAAGCTGTGGAAATTGCTGGGAAGCACAGTAGTTAGTGGTGAGAGTTATATCACAAAGCAGGTGAAAGAAGATTCTGCAATGTTGTGGCATCGAAGATTGGGTCATATTGGTGAAAAAGGATTGGTGACCCTTGCTTCAAAGAAGATGGTGGAAGGAATCCCAAGTTGTTCTATGGGTTTCAGATTCTGTGAATATTGTTTACATGGGAAAACAGAATTGGGTATCTTTTGAATCTATAGGAGGGAGAGCAAAAGGGATTCTAGATTTAATTCACAGTGACGTCTTCGGTCCTTCACCTGTAGCATCTTTTGGAAAATCAAGGTATTATGTTTCCTTTACCGATGATTATTCTAGATATGTGTGGATATATTTCTTGTAGTGAAGGGGTGATGTGTTAGAAAAAATTCGTGAATTTAAAGGTTTCATGGAAAATCAATTTGATAGAAAGATTAAAGTGTTGTGAACTGATAATGGAGGAGAATTTTGTTCAGTGAAATTTGATCAATTCTGTGTAACTAGTGGCATAGCAAGGCAGAAAAGCACACCATATTCACCCCAGCAGAATGGGATAGTAGAGAGACTTAATCGATCTCTTATGGAGAAAGCAAGGAGTATGTTAAGTGGTGCAAACTTAGCAACTGAATTTTGGGCGGAAGTAGTGGCTACTGAGTGTTATCTAAAGAACAAGTCTCCTACATCTCCTTTGAAGGATCATGATGAGATCCATGATGGGAGCTAAGCTAGAAGATGGAATGTGGATCCTCTTGAAGTGCCACCTGGAGCAATCACAAGAAATCGAGCGAAACGATTTAAGGAAGCACTTAATGGGTTGATAAAGGATGCCTATGAAGCCGGAAAGGATTGGAGCAATCATGAAGTTGGAAAGGATTGGAACAACCATGGGAAGACCTTTGCTCTTGTACAAGTCATACTGGATACGGGGTGAAGAGGGCGTGTCTTTTCAAGGCACGACCGTGTAGGAGTCTCATGGTTGCACAGAATCATACACGACCATACATACGGCTAAAAGGCACGGCCGTGTATGTCGTCAAGAATTTCCACAGAATCATACACGGCCAAAGTACACGGCCGTGTATCCGACGCCGACCTTCATGTCTTGTTTGTTATTTTTACGCACTTATTGAAGTGAAGTCGTTTTGGGCCTTTATTGTTACAAATTGTAAACCTTAATATAAAGCTCCTAGGGTTAGAAAATAGAACATACAACATTGAAAGTTTGAAAACACTTTCGAGAGAATTTCTCTCTTGGTTCTTTAAAGAACTAACCTCGAACTTATCGGATTTTATTTCCGTGGCGTTCATCCCGACTTATCAATCGGTCTTTCATCCTGGTTGTGGCGTCTTCATATTATACCAAGGTTCTTGTCTCGCTTATAGACAACGGGTCACAGTTTCCACTTGAGGGTGTTTTGCATCTTAGGTAACGAATTCTGAACGTATTGGTATTGGGTTTCGTCACACGTTGGCGTGGTTCGTATCAGTTAGGAATCCAATCAAACCGATCTCGCATCAGTTTGGTATCAGAGCTTAGGTTTGTCAAAACATCAATTCGGTTTGAGGAAGGTAACATCAAAACCCTAACTCCAATCGTTCATATCAATTGTTAGTATTCAATTTCATAGTATTAATTGTCTATTGAAAGTGTAGTATCTACTAGTCGATTTGTTACGAAAAAAAAAAAAATTGGAAAGAAAAAAAGAGGAAAATTTACGAACCCTAGAGTTTTTTGAATTCTACGGAAGGGAATTGGTGTAGTTTGGGTTAGTTTCCAAGAGAATTGAGAAGAGGAATTGGTGAGTTGATATCATCATTGTTTGTGAGAATACACGAGTGACTGTGTGATATCATTATTTGAGCGAACACGTAAGGGAGTGTATCGTGAGGTTTAATCATATATATATATATTTGTGTTAGTACTAATCTTTTCTGAAGGAACTATGTTGAGACAACATTTTCCTGAAGGTGTGAGAGGGGAAGATTTGATGCTAGGTTAGTAATTGAGGCGTTGAGGGGTGAGATGAAGAGAATGTTTCAGGAGGGAATGGAAACAAATTCATGAGACGGTACAGCAAAGACTAGAGCAATCTACAAACGTCTTCTAAGGGCGTAAGAGAGAGAGTCGTTCTAGGAGAGTACAAAGGGGTGGAGATGAAATGTCGGAAGATGAATTTGATGAGCCTTCTGTCGGGAGTTATAGAGGATAATAGTGGTCGGAATAGAGGAACTAGGGATTAGGAAGATAGAGGAGATAGGAATAGAGAGGATAATCAATTGAGTAGCATAAAGATGAAGATTCCTCCTTTCCAAGGAAGAATGATCCCGAGGCGTACTTAGAGTGGGAGAAGAAGGTGGAGATGGTGTTTGATTGTCATAACTATAGTGGGAAAAAGAAAGTGAAACTTGCTGCCATTGAATTTTCGGATTATACCATAGTGTGGTGGGATCAATTAATGTTGAATAGAAGAAGGAATGGCGAGCCACCTATTGAGTCTTGGGAAGAGATGAAAAGGGTGATGAAGAAGCGTTTGTGCCTGCGTATTACTATCGTGAATTGCATAACAAATTGCAAACTCTTAGGCAGTGGAAGCCGAAGTGTGGATGAGTATTTCAAGGAGATGGAAGTTACTATGATCAGGGCGAATGTAGAGGAGGATAGAGAGGCTACCATAGCTAGGTTTCTTGCGGGATTGAATAGAGAAATTCAAAATGTTGTTGAATTGCAGCATTATGTAGAATTGGAAGATATGGTCCATATGGCTATAAAGGTTGAGAACCAGCACAAGAGGAAAGGTAGTTGTAATGCACGTTTCAACAAGGTACTGGTTCATCCACCTGGAAGACTAACCAATGGAAGAAGGAAGAAAAGCCTTTATCCACCAAACCGAAAGGAAAGTTGAGGCAAGCGGTTTCTACTCCAGGTAATCAAGGTAACCCTGATTCTTCTACTTCTAGAATCGTGACATAGACGTTTTAAATGCCAAGATAGAGGCCATATTGCTAGTCAATGTCCAAATAGGCGTGTTATGATTTTGTGTGATGATGGTGAGTATGAGACCGAGGGGGATAGTGAAGAAGATGATATGCCTCCATTAGAGGATGCTAGTGATGATGAGGAGCCTGCAATAGGGAGGTTAGTGGCAGTAGTGAAGTGAGCGTTGAATGTGCAGGTGAAGGAAAGAGGAGGTGCAAAGGGAGAATATATTTCACACTAGATGTTATCTGGGTGATCATATTTGCATATTGATTATTGATGGAGGAATTGCACCAAAAGTGGTGAGTAACTTTATTGTTGAGAGGCTGGGGGAAACAAGACTATTAAACCCCTAGTCCATATAAATTGCAGTTGTTGAATGATAGTGGTGAACTAAGGTGATAAGCAAGCCTTGATTGGTTTTCGCATGGTAGATATTTCAATGGGATTTTGTGTTAGGATTACTCAGGTCTAGCATGGTCGAGATTCTATATTTTAGTTGTGGGTAGATTCTCTAAGATGGCACATTTCTTCCTTGTCACAAAAACAAAATGTGCTTGCAATATTGCTAATTTGTTCTTTGGGAAGTTGTAATTGCATGGTATGCCTAGAAAAAATCGTAGAGATAAAGATGCTAAATTCTTGAGCTACTTCTGGAAGCCCTTTTTTGGGCTAAGTTAGGAACTAAGTTATTGTTTCACTACTTGTCATCCACAGATGATGGTCAAACTGAGGTATAAATCGAACTTTATCTATGTTGTTGAGGCTGTAATTAAAAAGAATATTAAAAGTTGGGATGATTGTTTACCGCATGTTGAATTTGCCTAAATCGTACAGTGCATTTGCTACTAAATTTACTCCTTTTGAAATTGTGTATGGTTTTAATCCACTAACCCCTTTGGATTTATCACCCTTTTCTTATTTCTGAGTATGTTAATCTAGGGGGCAAGAAGAAAAACAGAATTTGTTAAACAAATCCATGAGAAGGCAAGGCTAAACATTAAGCGAGAACAGAGCAGTATGTGAAACAAGCCAACAAGGGTCGTCGACAACTATCTTGAACCTGGAGACTGGGTTTGGTTCACATGCGTAAAGAGCGGTTTCCTTGCGGTCATCAAAATATTCCTAGGGTGAGGGCCAAATTTCAAAATTTTTAGCCACAAAGATAATGGCTACAAGATGGGTTTCCTGGTGAGTATAAGTAATGCCCTTTAATTTTACGATCTATCCTTTTGATTTAGGCATGATTTAGGACAAACCTTTTCAAGGGGGGGAAATGTGGATCCATGATGGGAGCAAAGCCAGAAGATGGAAATGTGGTCCTTTTGAACCCCACCTGGACCAACCCAAAAGAAATCGAGCGAACGATTTAAGGAAGCATTTAAAGGGGGTTGATAAGGATCCTATGAAGGGGAAAGGTTTGGAGAAATCATAAAGTTGGAAGGTTTGGGAAAACCCAGGGGAAGCCCTTTGCTCTTTACAAGTCATACTGGATTGGGGTGAGAGGGCGGTCTTTTCAAGGCCGGTGTGTAGGGTCTAGGTTGCACGAATCATATTGGCCTTACACCGGCAAAAAAGGCCGGCCGTGTATGTCGAAAAGAATTTCCACAAACATACAGGGCCAAAGTACCGGCCGTGACCGACCCCGCCTTCTGTTTTTGTTTTTTATTTTACGATTTATTGAAGTGACGTTTTTTGGGCCCTTTTTTTTACGAATTTTGAAAACCTTAATATAAAGCTCATGGGTTAAAAATAGAACATACAACTTAAAAGTTTAAAAAAAATTTTTCGAGAGAATTTCTCTTTTGGTTTTTTAAAAGAACTAACCTGAAACTTATGGGTTTTTTTATTTCCGTGGGGTTATCCTGACTTATCAAGGGTCTTTCACCCGATTATGGGTCTTATATTAACTAAGGTTTGTTTCGCTTATAGAAAAGGGGCCCGCTTTTTTTTTCCACTTGGGGTGTTTTTGCATCTTGGTAGCAAAATTTGGTATTGGATTGGGTTTTCTACACTTTGGGCGGGGGCGTATCATTTAGGATCCAAACAAAACCTTTCGAGGCATATTCAAAAAAAAACCCAAATAAACCCATGTTAGAGTATTTAGTTTGAAGCGTATGTGCATGTCCCTGGGGGAAAAGAGGAAAAAAACTTGAAAGAAGACTGGAAGTGCACTTCATTGGGTCAAAGAGGTTTTAAAGGGTATAAGCTGTGGAATCCTAATACTAAAAACATCATTTACAGCAAAGATGTGGTAAAAAATCTTGAAAAATAAATTTGTTTCACAAGTCCAAAAGAACCACAGTAGTTGGTTAAATGTTGTTTTACGGGGGAAAAGATAGAGGCTACAAACTTGAAACGAAAATTCGATTTGAAAATGATGAGCCTTTGATGTGGAGGATGAATTAAGTTTTTTATAGAGTTTAAAGTTAAAGCTCCCTTAAACCCGGTTTTTAAGGAGGCCCACAAGGCAAAAAAGCCCACCAAAAAAGGGTTACTTTTTTTTGCCAGTAATGAAGAGTGCTTGATATTACGGTGATTATTAAAAGTGATGATCAAAATAATTTAAAGGGAAGCAAAAGGCCAAAGATGCAAAATAGTGGGAAAAAGCCATGCAGAGGGATGGACTCTTGGGTAAAAATGAACTGGATTAGTAAAATTCCCTCAGATCAGAAGGCAATTTGGGTTTGTAATGGTTTTCAAGAAAAAGGGTTCGCAGATGGGATACAGAATGATTAAAGCTCGTTTAGTTGCGAGGGTATTCATAATAGAAGGAGTTGATTATGGGGGATTTGTTCCAGTTGGTAAATTAAAATTCTAAAAGACTTGTTTTATCTGTGCAGCTGATACAATCAGGGGTAGACCAGCTTGATGTAAAAAACAACTTTCTTACATGGTGATTTAAAGGGGGATTTTTCATGAAGCAACTGGATGGATTTGTGGTCAAGGGAAGAAGATTTTGTTTGAAAAACTAAACAAGTCTTTATATGGCCTAAAACTTTCCCCAAAAGAATGGGGTATCAGAAGTTTGATTTATGCCTTAAAGCTTGGTTTTGTTTGTTGTGATGCTGATCATTGTTTTATGTAAAGAGGTTAGATGTGATTTTGTTATTTTACCTTTATGTTGATGATATGTTGCTAGTTGGAATATATAAGTATGTCGTTTGAAAAGGGGGATTTTGGGGAAAAGAGTTTGAGATGAAAGACTTGGTCCAACAAACTTCATCTTGGGCATTTGAAAAAAAAGGGATGAGAGAAGGGAAAAGTTGTGGTTAGTCAGAAAAAATGGGGTTAAGATTGTTAAAAAATTCAATAGGTGACTGTAACCAGTAAAACTCCAAGTCCCAAGTTCCAAGTTATCAGTGTCCCAAGTCTTGAGTTTGAAGGGAAATTGAAGAGATGGTAAAAATTCCCATATGCAAGCGTAGTGGGGAGCTTATGTATGCCAGGTTTGTCTCGTCCAGAATTGTCAGGCAGTGGGACATTAAGTAAAAATTTATGCTAATCCAGGAAGGGCATTGGATAGCTAAAAAAGAAGGTGCTATTTTCTTTGCGGTACATCTAATTTGAGTTTTTTTTGTGAAGGCATTAAAACTCGATAAAAAACAACATAAAACTAAAGTATTTTGTTGATGCTGTTTAAAGGAGGTACATTGATAGAAAAGGGTTAACCAGGGTTATGTTATTTCTTTTTTCAGAGGAGCTATGGTTGGATGAGAAGGAAAAAGCAGGGTTGCTATCGAGTTTTAAAAGCGAATACTGGTCTTACTCTGCTCTAAGGAAGTGATCTAGAAAAGCAGGTTATATAGAGAGCTTGGTTTTTTTACAAGGGGGAGTGAAGATTGGATGTGTAGCCAAAGTGCTATTTTTTGAAAAAAAACCGGGTTTTATTATAAAATCCCCACTTCATTCAAGAGAAATTAGAACAAAAAATTATGTGGGAAAAAGTTGCCCCAAAATGAGGGTGCAGTTTTTTTGACAAAGGCGTGGTTTTGAAAATTTGAATGGGTAAAACATTTTGGGGTTTTAAAAGGCATGAGAAAAAACACCCAAGTGGGGAAAATTTTGGGGTGTTGGTTATATTTCTCTCAATAGGAAGCACGTGGGTCTGCTTCACGCTGAGCGGGAAAGGGTTTAAAGGGGAACCCCCTGGGGGGGGTCTAAAAGGGGCGTGCCCCCTGGACATAGAGGCTTTTAGCAATTAACCATTTTTTATTTTTTTAAATTTTTGGGGTTTTGGGCCCCATAAATAGTTGTTCTATATATTGTTTTTTCATTTGTAATAAGAGACAAAAAAAAAGAGGTGAGGTGCAAATTTTTTGTGGAACCTTGTTGGACGTAGCCCAAATTTAATGAGTGAATAGGGTAAAATTTTACACATTATTTTTTTCCTTTTTTAACTTACTTGTGGGGTGACCCTAAAAATTACAACATTTTTGGCTAATAAATTTTTTGTTCGAATCCTTTGTAGTAAAGGATTGACCCCCTTTAATATTATTTTCAAATAGTTTGATGGGTGTTAAATTTTTTGCCTAATTTTGGAGAAGATATTTAAAGCAATACCTAAATTCTTAATTTCATAACAAAAAACCATATTATTTGATTATATTTAAGTTAGCAATCAGGGGGGGGAAAATGGGTGAGTAAGGGGGTCCTTCTTGATCCTCCTTATGGGTTTAAGTTTTCAAATTTGAATTAGACTTTCCTATACACCCTAAATACTTTGAACCTAATATCCTATAGACCTATAGGGTAAAGATTTTTTTGAAATTAAATTTTTTAGAAAAAGTGTATTTTTTATTTATCAAATTTCTTTACTTTTCTTTTAAATCCTTTTTTTTTTTTTTTTAAATTTTGAATTCTCAACTTTTTAAAAACCCTTGCAAAAAAGGTTTAGTCAAATTCTCTATGTAAAAATTAAAAAAAAATATTATTAATATATTTTTTAAACTAATATAAAATAATTATTAAATGATGTGCCTTAATTTGAAAAAAAGCATATACAGAAAAAAAATTGATGAAACCTTAACAAATCCGTTAAATCGTCTAAAATTTGGGAAAAAACCCCTTAACCCTTTTTAATTAATTCCTTTTGGGGGCCGGGCTTAAATAAAAAAGATGTATGCTCAATTAGATTAAGCACTCAATATAAGAAAAAAGGAAATTAAATGAACAAAATACTAAAATGGCGTGAACTACTTATACTAAAGCCCCCCCACGCAAAACATTCCTTTTCAATTGGCAATTGAAATCAAAGACAATATAGGATTCGATTTCCCTAAATTGTAAACAATATAATGAGGGAAATTAACCTTAATTGACTGAAATCAAAAAACCAAAAGAACACAACCCTAATCAAAAAAAGATTCCCAACTAGCAGAAAAAATCAATTAAGGAAAATGATTGACTCAAAAATCTTTATTTTCCCACTCCCCAAAATTCCTTGAAAAATTGATAAGAGTTTATAAAATTTTAGGAGAACCCCAACTCTCCGAAAAGGGGCAGCAAAGTGTATATTTTAACGTCCTCAACCCCTATTTAAGTAATATTTATACTTGCCCCTTTTTGGGGTTTAAAAAATGTTTAACAATTAAAACTATCCCACTATGGGTGGCCGGCCTAAACCCTCAAAATATAACCAAATAAATGTTTAAAAGCTTACAAAAAAAATGGTTCAAAGAAATAATTACAGATACAAAAGAAAAATTTTAAAAGACCCGATTGTCGAGTCAATGTTGATCACATGGGCCTTTGGATGTGAATCCAATGATGTACCTAATTGACCAACAGTGAATTTCATGGGCACCCCATAACAAGATGTTGTACCTTCTTGATTATCTTTAAAACTTTTATTGATAAAAAAAAATGTATGATGAAAGTGATTTGGATCATCACCCAAATCAATTCCTATCTTTAAAAGTCGTTGGGTGATTCCCATCATTAAATATTAAAATGTTAACATGATAAAAATAAAAAAAAAAAAAAACAAAAAAATTAAAAAGAAAAAAAAGAGTGAAAAAATTTGTGTGAACCCTAACTCCCTTGATCTTAGTCTAAGGCTAATTAAAAGCTAATGCACGTAAAAAAAATGGATGAAAATTTAATGTTTAAATGAAAGTTTATTTTTGAAAGGGTTTTTAAAAAACTTGAGGCTTTAGAAAAAAAAAAAAAAAAGGTTTTAAAGAACTCAATAGAAAAATGGGTAAATATCGAAGGCTAAAAAATATAATTTTTCCATTTTTATTTATTTTTATAATATTAAAATTCTGTGGAAAATTTTTTGAAATAAACTTGTCAAGTCTTAAAAACGTCCTAAATTCAAATTTAGAGGGTACTCCCAAAATTTAAAAAGTAACATTACAAAATCTATCTTACTAAGATCACTGGCAATTGTGATAAAAAACATAACCAAACAAAATACAAAAAAACTTGATTGGAAAAAGGTACTCCCTCCCGGTGTAGACCTTACAATCTATTAAAAAAGCTTTTCCACCCCTTTAAAGATATTTAATGCCAAATTTGTTATGTAAATTTAAAAG
The DNA here is from genome assembly GCA_037954665.1 of Laguncularia racemosa. Taxonomy (NCBI): domain Eukaryota; kingdom Viridiplantae; phylum Streptophyta; class Magnoliopsida; order Myrtales; family Combretaceae; genus Laguncularia; species Laguncularia racemosa. The sequence goes on from JBBMOL010001783.1 coordinate 12,053, forward strand.
TTAACACCGATGGAAAAAGCAATAAAGATAAGTGAAGAAGAAGAAAAAAAAGGTAAAAGGGTGGAGAAAAAAAACAAAATAAGAAAAAAGGGGAAAATTAGAAAAAGGAAGGGATGGTGGCGAGATAGGGTAAAAAAAAAGGGAAATGAAAGATAAAGAGGGGGATGAAAGAGTTTACGGAGCTTTGTAGAAAGGATTTTTTTGCCCTTGGGGGGTTTGTTCATGCAAGGCTTTTACACATAGATAGTTGCTGAAATGATAATATGAAACTTTTGGGATAAAGGTAATTTAAGTCATATCATCTTACTTTTTTTTGGAAAACCCCTTCTCAAAACTTTGATTAGGGCCCAAATTATCCCTTAATCTATTCCTTGGTTTCCCCTAAATTAAGCATACTTTTAGTCATAAGAGGTGTAAAATGGTGGTCATCTTTCCCCCATGGTCGGCCACCACAAAAAAACCCATAGGGGCAATGATTTTTTGCAAAGGAGAAAGGGGCATCGTTCTTTTCTGGGTAAATACTGGGGCTTAGTATTATTTGTGGAAACTTGTTTAGTGAGTTTATTCAAAATTTGGGAGAATAAGATAAAATAAGTTCACTGTAAGAGAAGACAAGACAAGGACCCATACAGTGCTTATTTAAAGTTGCCCCCAAATTTAGTTAAATAAAAATTTATTTTTTTTGAAATTTGATTGAGAAAGAGTTGATTTAAGGGGAAAAAAAAGCTAAATTTTTTTAAGATTAAAAGAATTTTAGGGTTTTATTGAGCTTTTAGGACTTTGTTACATTTTTTGAGTTTTTTGTTTTAAGCGTTTTATTTTTTCCCCTTAATTCATTCCCAAAATTTTATTTATAAAATTGAGTTTAAAAATTCATTATCCCCCAATTGCCCGGTAGGATATTCCTTTTAGTTTTATGTGTTCATTCTTGTGCATTGTTCCTTATTTTAAAGCATTAAATATTCACTATTTTATATTCTAGATTTTATTTATCAAATTGTATGTATATTTAATACTGACCCCTTTTTGAAAATTTTAAAAAATAAAATTGTAAGTTTATAAGTGTTTAGTTTATTTTGTTAAAATTGCAAACGATATGGGTTTATTGATTTGCTTTCTATATTTTACTAGTATGATTTGATTATTAAAATTTAAATTTTATCGAAATTTACTATACAATTTCTAGTTATTCTTTTAATACTAAACAAATGTGAAAATTTGTTTTATTATGGAAGCATTTTATTTTTAAAAAAAGGCATTTCTCCAAATAGTTATTGGAATTTTTATCTCTTGAGAAAGAAAATTATAGTTACGGGATACCTTCCCCCATTTTTTATTTTTCCCTTTCGATCTGAATTTCTTATTTCTATCACCATTCAAAAAAATAATAGTGGGCCTTTAGGCTTTGGGGTTTCACATTGAAAAATATTTCAAATAAATTTTTCAAATTTTTTCAATTACAACTGCAAACAGATACGTTACTCTGTTGTTTCACCTTTCAAAATTGTTATAACTATGGTTTTTGTCATTTTGTATTAAAGAAATACAAGTTCTTTTTAAGAAGGTAATTTCAAGTTCTTTTTGAAAAATTTTTTCTAGGTCATTTTTGTTATTTATCATATATATTTTTAAAGCCCCGGGATTGTCATTTATATAGAGGAAATTCAACCCCCCTGCCTTTTTTCTCTTTGATATTGCAATTAAAGCATTATAGTCCTTCTATATATGTTTTTTTACATATTTATAGAAATTTAAAATATTTTATAGTTGTTTTTTTACGAATATTTGATAAATCTTTGCGAACGTTATTTTTCCTAGTTAGTATTGTATTATTTTTCCCTTACTAACTGAGAACTTGTTAAACAATGGCGAACATATTTTGATTAAGGAGATTAATTAAAACAATTATTCTATATACCAATTGCATATTGTTAGGGGTCATTACATTTAATGGATCTATTGGATTTTATATTTTCATATACTATATAACGTTTTTCTTTTTTGAAATAATTTTGAAAAATACAACAGCAGATATTTAAAATTGAATTCCCTTTTACTAGGTGCTTTTTAATAATTTATGGACTTTCTTGAAAAAATTTTAGATGTTATGTTTGTGACAAAAAAGTAGGGTATAAACATGATAATAATTGGCAGCCCGATCCCTTTTATCATTAAAATTTTTTTATTTTTTTTTACACCTTATAATTTATAAAGTAGGATAACTTTTGATGTTTCCTAAAAGATAATTTTCCATTCGAAGTTTTGCTAAAAATAAAGCACAATTGAAATTGACATTATTGTTTAATTTCTTAGATACTCCTTACATTTTTTTGGGGTTTTTCAAAGCATATTTTTAACAAGTGGGAATGTAAATTTGGACACCCCCAATTACAACTAAAGACTAATAGTTTAACATGTGCAAAAAAAATGATATGACTTGACACAAAAGGGACCCAACATGAATAGAAATGACAAGGGAGAAAACATAGAATCCCCCATTCCTTTCTCTACTTAAGATATATTCCCAATAAAATTTTTTTATATATTTATTTTCTTTTTTAATTGCTTATCTTTATTTTTTTATATGCTTCATTCCAACCCCCAGCCCACCCCCACTTATGTGTTAAAACTATAAGTTTATATATATATTAATTTTTTGTTCTTTTTACTTTAAATGTGTTTTTAATTTTGTATATCTCTTTGATTTAATTATGTATTAATGCAGGCTTATTTTTTCATTAAAATCATAATCATTTTTGTTCATCTTGTTTTATTTTGTTATAGTTTTCTTTATTTTGACAATTATTCATTTGGCGGTGTAATGAAAAGGTCGTTTCACTTTTGGAGTTAAATTTATGTAACTATTCATATGGTTAAGGAACCGTTATTTTATTTTTTTTTTAATGTCATTTAAAAACCATTATTCTCATCTTATATTTTATTTGTTTTTTTTAATTTTTCGTTTTGTTATTCATTGGTAAACCCCATGTTTTTAAGAGATTTTTGGATACAATTCTTTTTGAATATTTTATTTGTGTTCGTCTTTTCAACAAAATTTTATTTATACTATTCTTTTTTTTCCCCTTATCACTTTGTATTTATTTAATCCTAAGTCGTGATTTTGGGGGGGTTAACCCTTTTTGGTTAATTGCTTTTTAATATATTTTTTTAAAACTAAATTTTAATTAAAGCTCAATGTCTAAACCTAAAAAATTTTAATATTTATTTAATGATTTTTTAAATTACTTTTTATAATACCCCTTTTGGGGGTAAAAATTTTATGTATACATTAGATAAGGTTAATATTTCTATTATTTATTCTATAATTAGATATATATAAAACCAACCTAATTTACAGTTTTCCACAAGGAAAGAGAGCAAAAGAAACATATAAATGTAAAGGGGAATTAAAAAGGTAATTTTAAAAAAAAAATTTAAAAATAATTACATGTAATAAATTTTGAATTTGAATTCAAAGAAATAATGTATAAAAAAAAATAAAAATATTTACTTTTTCATAACAAACATTGGGTCAAAATTTTTCTATCCACCCCTTTGCAATCTCTCGTTTAAAAATTTTTTCTTAATTTTTCTAAGATTTAACCAATTTTATTGATTATAAAATTACTCTTTAGATAAAGTAAATGTTTAAGATCCTCAACAATTTTTTCTTACCAAAAAATTTAAAAACTAAATGATGAAAAACAAGCATGGAAGCGCTTTAAAAGTGACGGCTTATGTTTTAGCTGGGGGCGTTTCCTTAAAGAATTAGCAGTGTAGGAATAAAGGCCGCCCATAAAGGTAGGTAGTGTATCCCCAAAAAAGCCGGGGGGCTTTTTTAAGCTTTTTATAATTTTAGGCCCGTTTCTTTACTTTGTTTTTTTATGATTTTTTTCTTTGTATTTAAAAAATACCTTTTTGTAAGGGAAACCGATAGAACTTAAATTTTTTTAGAAATACAAACTTGATTTTTCTCTCATATTTTAAAAACCCTTGGTTGGGGGCAATGACGATATCGGGGTTTGTGTGCTTTTATATTAACAAATCCTGCTAAACTTCCTCTTCTGGTTGTAATATCTGGAAAGGGGTTTTGGTTTTTATTTTGTTTTTGTTTTGAATTGTTCAAATTCTTGTTGTGAACTTTTGATTGGGATTGTGATTGCTTGATTCTCTTGGGTTTTTAAAGCACATCAAAATTTTGTATCAGAGGAAGGTTTAAGCTTTAAAGGTTTGTGCTGTGGTTTATGTGATTGTGATTTGGGGATTGAGTGAAGGTGAGAATTAGGGTTTGTGACGGGTTGTTTGATGTGAATTGAAATTAGGGTTTATACTATTAATTGGCCATGGGTTGTTTGGGGAAAATAAAAAAGGTTTTGGAGAATTTGGGTTGTTAGTGATTTATGTGAATTGTGGTTTGGAATTGAATGAGGGTTGAGTTGGGTTATTGTGGTGTTTGTTGTGGACATGTTTGGGGGGAATTTTGTTTTGGGGCTGCAATTCGGTGAAGAAAGTCAAACGTATGGAACAAAGGAATTGGGGAATGAAGAACTCAGTTGGGGGAGGAGGTGAGGGCGTCGTACTGTAGGGGGGTTAGGAAAATTTTTTGGAAGAACAGTTAAGGATCAACCCAAACCAATTGTTGCAAACTAGCAATGAAGGGGGTCAGACATACCCCCAATAGCTGGGGCAAATCCCGGGCACCCCACCTTGGGTAGCCTTTAAAATGATGTCATAGGGAAGGAATTAGGGAGGAATGGGGGGAAGCCGATTTTGGAGGAGATTTCCGCTTCCTGAAGAAAGAGTGATAATTTTTAAAGATGAATTCTATCATAACCATGATTTCGACCCCCTAGGGTTTAGAATAGTAAAATTTACAGATGTCTTCTTTTGTTGAAAGAGGATCTTAGAGGATTATCTTGATTGGGGGATGGGGGAAAAAATTTTTTGAGTGTTAGGGGTTAATGACAATACTTGAGATTTTTACGAGTTGGTTTAAAGGTTAGCTGCCTTATGGGGAAAAACCTTTGGTAGGGGGGAGAAAATGGTGATTTTTGAAATCCGTTTTGGGAAAAGGATAAAGGGAAATTGGGGAAGAGATTTGTTTCAAGCATTACAAGCATGACATTCTCGCCCCCAAACCTTGAGGTAAGGAGGTTCGGATTGGGGACGAGTATTTTAAAAATTTTGAAGCATTGATGATTCAATTTGGACATTGGCCTCTTGATAAGAAAAATTAGCAAGATTTGTTCAGGCCTAAAGTATGGATTCTTGCATTAGGGAGCTAAAAACGTATGCCCCCTTTATGAGGCCATTCAGTTAGCTTTAAAGGGTTTGAAAAGATAGAGACTTTAAATCCTTATAAATAAACGAATAACAAGTATAGATCCTCTAATAAGTCATATGTTTAGAAAGTAAGAATGTAGAAAAAGGGGGAATTTGGTAAAAGTAGAAAATGCAATTGTTGAGTTGTCAAGGGGGAAAAAAGAGTATTTTTAAAAAAAAGGAAAGGTAGCTGCTGGTTTGAAAAAAAGTAATAACAACCGGTTTTTTCAAAATGAAAAATTATCAAACCCAAATGCTTCAAATTTTTTGGGTTTTTAGAATTGGTTTTTAATGCCCAAAAAAAAGGGTATTTGAGGAATGGGAGTAAGGAGCGGGAAGAGATGCTGAACCAACAAATTTGTCAGTGTGCTAAATGAGTATAAAGGGAGGGCAGATGTGAGGCACTGAAGAAAAAGGGAAGACAGTATTTGGTATAAATGTGTTGCGCAAGGTGATGTTACTTTTCCTGCTAATGAGGAAGAACAGGGGAAAAAACCTATTCCATATTTTTTGCAGGGCCCAAGGAAACCTTTGTGCTTTATTATTGGGTGAAGTTGCACTTGTAGTGGCTACTTTGAGTTAGTAAGTTGAAAGGTACTACTCCCATCCTGAAACCATAAAAGCTGCACTGTTGAAAAAAGAGTAGTTTATATGTTATCAGAGGGTTAAATTCCCATTAGCATGGGGGAGAAGTATCATGATGAGATTGTCTGTGTATTCTTCCTATGTGCGATCACATATACTATTGGGAAAACCCAGTTATTTGTAGGAAGTATTGTATGATTGGGTTTTTAACACCATGGTTCCAAAGAAAGGTGATGTTTTGTTAAATTATTCCCCATTGAGGGGCAAGAAGTATAGAGACAGTTAAAAAAACCACTAAAAAAAAATCTTTTTTATGGGGTGGAAGGAATGAAGAAAAATTTAAATGGAGTGGAGCGTTCCTAAGAGATTTAGAAACTTCCTTAAAAGGCTTTTTAAACATCTTAAGAAGCCAAGAGCAAAAATGACTTTAGGGGGAAAAAAATAGGAGACCAGGTTTTCAATCTAGGGGACTCGGTTTTGGTTCATACCGTATAGATCGGTTTTTTCCCACAAGAAACACAAAAACCCCCCTTTTTACCCAAAACAGTGGGGGCCATTCAAGATTTTTTAAAATGCATCAACAAAAATGCTTACAAGGTAAAGCATTAGGAGAAAACCGTTTCTATACATTTAGTTGCAGTTATCACCTTACCAATTAGAAGACCGTCTGAAGAACCTTAAAATTGGGGGAAAATCTTCCCTAGACCCCAAAAGGGGAAAGATGGGGAAACAAGTCATCTCAATTACATTGCATCTATCAGTGCTTCGGGGCAAAAGTAAACTAAATATGAAAACAAGCAGGTAACAACTTTTGAAAACTTTGGTGAATGCCTTTTTTATAATTCTGTTCAAAATTATTATACATTAGGAGGATATCTTTTCCCAAACAACAATTTCTTACAAGCTAGGAAAACAAATCTTCCCCCCTTAAAATAACAGTACAAAAAAACATCCCCTTTTTAAAACTAATCACGAAACAATATCTAAAATTTCCCGCCGTGTTCACGGCCGGCCTTCTAACCGGTATCCCGGGCCCTGTAGTTTTTGGTAGCTACCCCCCGACACCTACCGGTCGTGCCTTCTGTCCGTGTATATTTCTGGGAGGATCTGACACAACACACGGTGGCTTTCGGATGTATCCCGCCTTTTTAGGGTTTTGGAAGTTATAGACACAATACACGGCCTGCCTTTTGACCGTGTATTTGGCCGTATATGTTTTTTGACTTCCCCAAATTTTGTTTTATATCCCCCCTCAAAAATTTATGGGACTGACAAAGCCAATTTGCCAACAAAAAAAATTAAAGACGTGCGAGAAAAAGCCTTAGTAAAGATATTAGCCGTTTAAAAATCGGAAAATATATGAGGAAGAGAAATAACACCATTATCATAAGCTTCTCGAATAGAAAGACAGTCCACTTCAATAGTTTTTACGCTAATGAAAAATAGGATTAGCAGTAATCTGAACAAACTTTTTATCGACTAAGAGAGGGAAACCCAAGTTGAGGAAACCAACCTTAACCCAAAAACCCCAAACCCTGATTCAGAGCAAGCATACGACATGTGAATTTGGGGCTCTAGAAGATTAGAACACGATCTTGTTTCTTATCTTCCCAAAAATTAAAAGTTATCAGAAACATACACCAACCAGTAATAGAAAAGCGTGTATCAGAACAACCAGCCCCAAACAGCATCATATATGTGGTTAAGTGAATAGGGGAATTGCAAAAAGAACAAACCACGTGAAAGTCCCTTTTTAAAAACCGAACAAACGGCGAACTGCTACTAAATGAAAAATGGTTTTGGTGCCTGCAAATTGATAACTGTTGTACAGCAAATGAAATATCAGGACGGTAATAGTCAGTAATTGAGACTTCCAACAAATTTTCGATATAGAGAGGTCAGATAGAAAGTTACCTCATGTCCGGGGTTTTATTTAACATTCACTTCCAAAGGGGTATCGACGAAATCCCCCTTTTGGGGACCAGCTAAAGAAAAATTTTCCCCAGTATATTTATGTTGAGAAGAAAAATACCGCAGAAGGGAAAAATGAACCAAAAACCAAGAAATAGTTACGTCCCAAATCCTCTAAAGAAAGAAACTTGAAGACGCTCTTGTAAAAGAGACATTAAATTTAGTATAAATCCTGTGATAACAATACCAACATAGCTACAACAAGACAAATTTCCCCTTTTCAGCTTGCACAGAAAAAATGAAGGGAAACAACTGACTTTTAATAAAAGAGAAACTAAGAAAGGGGATTACAAAATTTTCAAACTAGGCCCCGTGGAGTGTTTTAAACGTATAGAGACCTTTTTAGCTACAAACATCATGTGAGGGTGTGGAAAACAATCCTGGAGGGGAGTTATGATATCTTCCTTGAGTCTCCATGCAAAAATGCATTCTTACATCCCTTTGTTGTAAGAAAACCCTCCTTTAGTCAGCAATAGATAGAAAAAGGGACAGTTTCCTTACCACAGGTGCAAAAATCTTCATAATCATACATATTCCTGTCGACACCAAGAGTACCAACTTTGCCTTTTCTGTCGAGGGGAACCATCAGATCGAATTTAAGAGAATAAACCCATTTAAACAATGGGTTTTTAACACCACAGGACATGAAACAATATCCCCAAATGTGATTGTCTTAAATGCTTGAATTCCTTTGCGGGTTTTTCCAGTAAAACTGTTTTGCAGCCTGAAATAAGGGGGAATGGGAACATAGTTTCAATGGCAAAAAAGCCAACTACGGAGGCGAGGTGCCAAGTTGATCGTCGAAAAATCATTTAAACATTTTCAGGTACAGGGTCGGGAAAAGGGCAAGTCCCGGCTTGAACCCTTTATCAAATAAGAGTCACAAAGTGAGGAAGTACAACATACAGATGTCAAAAGTGTTTCGAAAATAGTATTCATGTTTTAAAGAAAATCACTTTCCCCAGGATATGCCTCGATTATTTAAACGAATCATAACACACAAAACCCTTTTGATTGGCTGTAACCCATAAAGCCACATCGAACGATGGGTAACAATTATGACGTTCATGGGAGGTAAAAAACAAAAAAACCAATCCGAAAAAATTTTAGTTTTGATAATTTTGGGGTTTTCCAAACCTTGTTGATAGGGAAATCAAAAATTCAATTGTTGAGGGTAACAATTAATCAAAAAAACGGCAGTAGATAAAGCTTTGGGCCAAAAAAATTTGGGAACAGAAGATTTTAACAACAATGTGGGCCTAATCTAAAAAGTCGATTTTTTTTTTTCGGCAACTGCATTTGTGAGGTGTATAAGGACGAGGTTTTTTGAAACAAACCTTTTTTGAAAAAATGCTTTTAAACTCATGAGAAATATATTCTCCACCTTATCAGACCGTAAGATTTAATACAAATGGAAAACTGGTCCAAAATATGTCACAAATGTTTGAAAACAGTAAAACTTGCTTTGGATTTTAAAAAATAATCCATGTAAATCGACTGTAATTGTCAATAAATGTCCAAAAAATTTTTCTGATCATGTGAAATAAATTGGTGCAATTCCCCCCAAAATCCTATGAATATGTCAAAAACATTTTTGGCACTACACCCAAAAAAAGGAAAAGGCAAAAGTCTTATTTGCCCAGTTTTTTAAGAAAGTAATAAACTAATAAACTCTTATCATGGAACCGAGAACACCTCTTTGCAACAAATGATTTAAAACAACTTATTTGGTGACCTAAGGTTTTTCTTTATGCCCGCCTTATTGTTAAAAAACTGAAAAACTAATGACAAAGTCCGAGGACGGTAATTGTAATGGGAAATAACCTGCCCACTTTAGGCCCCTTCGCTATCACCTTCCCCGCATTGTCCGCCGTATAAACCATCACGAGGGAAAAGGACTCACAGTTATTATCACCATTTGTCAACAGAAAGTAAGTTTTTAGATAATTTTGGGGAAACCAAGACAGTCGAAAGGGGGAGCAATATCACCAACTGTCGTTAATAGGAATTTTTTTCCATCAGCAACCTGAAAGTTTGAGTACCAGTATTGGGTTTGATTATCAATAAATAGATGTGCCAGTCATTAATTTTTTGGCGTTGGAAACAAAAAACCCAAGGAAAAATAATTAGTAGTTTACCTTTCCCTGAAGACCAAGAGCGAGAAGGCAGGAGATCATCTGTTGAACATCTCTGGTGTGGAAACAGATTTATTATTGCCAAATTGTGGGGTGTGAACCAAAAAAATTGCAAGAGTTGGATACCGCAGCATGAAAAGCTTGTGGCCCTTTTGTTTTGAAGCCTTGTAGGGCACTCCTTAAAAATAGTCCTTTTTGCTTGCAATAATTACAAAACTTCTTACTACAATGCTGGGCAATATGACCAAAATTTTTGCGCTGTAACACACATTGTTCCCTTTTTCCTTGGGGCTGAGCAGGAATGGAACATTAACTATTAGTGATCCACCCATTGCACCAATAGCGGGTTGTGTCGCCCAAACTTTATTCCTCGCGCAAAAAATTTACCCCAAAGCATACATCCAAAAAAAGGCACTGGATCTCTATTTTGCACTTTGAAAAATCATTTTTTTCAAATAAACAAAATTGAGTTTTTCCAAAAAAATCATTTTCAAAATAAAATCAAAGCTTAGGCTTAGAAGTTTTTAGAAAAAAAATCCCAAAAAAAGGTAAGAAAATAAACTAAAAAAATTTCATAAAATTTACCAACCAAAATTAAGGTTTTTTGAAAAGCGAAATCGGCTTGTTTGTCCTGAAAAACAGGTACTATACCCATTCGGGTCAACCCATAAAAAATTAATGAAAAATCATTTTTTGAAATAATTCAAAAAAAATAAAAAGTAACAGAAACACAATAAAAAACATTTTTAAAGAGGAACAAAATTTTAGGGTTAGGTGGAATCGTAAAAGGTTTTAATAGGGTTAGCCCCGGACTTAGAAACTTGGTTTTCCCTTTTCCTCTTTTTCAAAACGAGAAGGGAAATAAAGACACTAGTGGTCCAAATTAAGACTAATCGCTCCCTTTTGTCTTAATTCAATATTTCCCAAAACAGTTGGGTGGCGATCCAAAAAACAAACGAATTCCCAACCCGTCGAGGGTTACTTGATGGTAGGGTCTATTAGATCGGTTAGGAATGGGAATTTAAAAATTAGACTCGACATGGAAAAAAAATCTTCCTCTACCTAAATATACAGTTACAAAATTTTTACATGCTAATTTACAAACTAAGTCACGAAAAAATACTAAATTTTCACGGTCAGTTTTAACGGCCGTGCCTTCTGGTGTATCCGCCCTGTATTTTCTGGTACTACTAACACAATACACGGCCAGCCTTCGTCGTGCATGTTTCTGGGAGGGACCTGACACAACACACGGGCCTGCCTTTGGACCGTGTTTTTTTCTGGAAGTTATCTGAACAAAATACGGCCCTTTCCCCTTTGACGGTTTTCCGGGTGTAAGTTTTTGAGTTCCGACATTTTTGTTGATTCAGGGGTGCTCTTTAAAAATTTTGGGAGCTTAGTTGTTAAGTTGGGCCGCCTTACCTTGAAGAAAAGATAGTGCAAAAAAAAAGGTCGCGGGGTATCCCAAAAGAAAGACTTTCCTAAGTTGCTTAAAATTTTTGGCTGGGGCTTTATGTTGTTTGAGCCCTTTTTTTCCCCCCCTTTTTTTAAACTTTTTGTAATGCAAACCAGATATAACTTGATATTTTAGAAATAAAAAATTGAGTTTTCTCTCATACTTTTTCATCCTTTAAATTTGTGGTGAGTGCGATATCGGGGTTTTTGTGCGTTATATTAACAAAAGTGTTGGACTATCCTTTGCTAGTGCGAAATATCTGGTAAAGGGTTTTGTTTTTATTTGTTGTTGGTTTGAAAGTTTGGGTACTTTTGTGTACTTTCGATTTAAAATTGCATTGCTTCATTATCATTGGGATTGTCACATAAAAAACATTTGAAAATAAAAAAATAAGGAAATGTATTTTAAAAAGTAGTGGGGGGTTTTGGGAAGGGTTTATGGGTGTAAATTGGTTGATGGACATGGTTACTTTTTGGGTTTTTGGGGGGAAAAATGTTCTCGAGTAGGTCTGATCAAGTTCATGGGGGTGAATTTAAATTTATGGGAAACATGGTTAGATTTATACCGGATTTCTCCAGCTAAATTTTTGTTTTAGAGTGTGTTGTGTATTTTGGAAAAACATGGGTAAGATCATGGCGTAATCTTACTTGTGACCACACTTGTCTTTTCGAACATGTACAAACCCCAAATTTTTCTCTAATAACAACTCTTTTTCATGATTTAAGCCTAAACATGAAAAGTTTGTTAATTGTGTGGTGGGGTTTTCTTAGTGGTCAATCTGTGTATTAGGCGTGTCGGTTTACCTAAGAGAATCTTGAATAGATAATGTGTAGGATGTATAGGGGAGGAACAGCAAACTCGATATTTAACAAGATTAATAAGGATCAAAATCGGGTTTTTTTTTGGTTTTTAATTTTCTTGAAAAAAATTTTTTGGTTTGATCTTTTTTGGAACTATTTCAGTAGAGTTTTGGGATTTGTCTCAAGCTAGCCAATATTAAATGATGATTGAAGGGCACTATAAGAATTTTTAATTAGTGCAATTGCAAAATTTGCAAAATTACTAATTACTATAGATTTTTGGTGTTTAATAGGTCACAAAAAAAATTTATTTGTGAGTTTGTAACCCAAAATTGAAATAAAAAAAACACAATTTGATTTGTGACATTTTTTAAAGTAAAAGTTTTCAAAAACATAGATTTTTTCCTCCCACTCTCTTTTAAAATTTTCCCAACTTACTTTTAAAAAAAAAAAACTTAATTATTTTAAATAACCTACTATAAAAAATTACCCCCTTTTAAAAACTTTGAAATAAATAAAAAAGAACCCGAGAAAGAACTTAATATTTTTTGGTGTTGTGTATATAAATGTTTTTAAGTTTATGTTGTGATGGAATCAAATCCGACAAGAAATTTCATTAGGGCAATAATAAAAGGGTTTCTAATCTTGGGGTTTTAGGACCAATTTTGAGCAAATCGGCCCCGGTTTTTTTTATACTAACCTCTTTTTTTTATTCATGTTTTTTTATTCCAAAGGAAAACTTATCAGCTTTACAGGGGAAGGCAAAATCATTAAAACTCAGCTTGTGGGTTATCCAGGGGAAATTGAACCGGCGATAGTTGGGCCGATGGGGTCCCATAGAAGACCGGGATCCTGAAAAGATTTTTTATGTATTTTCATTTTTTAACTATTTTAGTTGTATTTTGGTTTTGGGGGACTTTTATTTCTTTATAACTTTTATTTTGGTTAGCCACCTTAAAAGTGGCAAACTTGTAATTTTTTAGCACTTTTTAAACCCCGGAGGAGGGAAGTATAAATACTTGCTAAGAGAGGGGTTTTAGGGGGGCTTATTTTTTCAGAAAAAACATTCACATTTCGTGAGAGGGCTTGGGTTTTCTAATTCCAAATTTCCTATATCAATTTCAATCCCCAAAAAGTTGAAATTGTGGCGATGCAACACTTGAAATTGTGAGTTATATAATTTCATTTTGTTGTGATTTTTTTTTCTTGTGTGCAATTAGGGTTTTAATTGAGTTTTTTTTGGTCAGAAAAACTTTTATTGTTCCGAAATTTTTGTGCTTATTTGAAGATCATAATTTTTTATTTGGTTCATTAATGAAAAATTTTCCCCAGGGAAAAGTGTTCTTCACTATTTGAGAGGGGTTATTTTTGTTCGGTTTTTCTTTTTTCTTTGAGGTTTTTTGCGTGGATTTTGAATTAAGAGGTTGTTTAAAGGGTTTTTTATGTGGATTCTAATTATACATTGGGGCATTTGGGGAATTTATCATATCTTCATTGGTTCACTCATTTTTGGCCTTATTTTTGGATCCGATTTGCCTTGATTTTAGTTTTTCTTAAGTCTTTTTAAATGTACTTTCAAGGGGTTTTAGGACACATCTTTTTTGGTTTCAGGGCTCTTTTGGAAAGGGAATTTGGTAAAGTGATTGCTTAATTCCCTTAAGCAATCGTATGTAATTTAATTTTTATTTTTTTTTTTTTTTAAAAGACACATCCTTTTACCTACATGTTTGGATTTAAGAATTTTTGTAATGTAACACTACAAGAATTTATGTATTTAATGTCTATAAATTTTTCAAATACCCCTATTACTAATATTTTAAAAAGTTTATTAAAAAGCTATAAAAAATAATATTAGTAATGCTTATCATTGAAAAAAAATATTAAGAATATGATTTTGATATAATGTCTTTTAGGGTAAAAGTGAAACTTTTTGTTTTCACCCTTTTTCTCTAAAAACAATCGTCTAAAATTCTAATGTGGAAACCCAAAAAACTCACTCTCGTACTCCACATTTGAAATGTTGACCTCTCTTCTCTAGGCCAAACATGACCCCCTTGGTTGCATGCTTTTTCCCCGCAGCCCCCCGGATTTTTCTATACCTAGGTATGCCCCCCCCTCTTCTCCTCCTCTTTTTGGGGGGATTTTTATATAAAATTTCTAGTGCCCACCTCCTTGTCAATGGTTCCCTTTTAGAATTTGTTGGGGTTTTTTTTTCAAAACTACAGTTTTTAACCTTCTTTCAATGTTTGGTTAACCCTTTTTTTGGGGGTTTTTTTAAATTCCATTTTTTTTTTTTGGGAATTTTGGGAAAAACTTGTTAGGAAAAAAAATTTATTTCTAAACCTGATTTTGACCAAAAGTATGGGGTCTAGTGTCATGTTTATAAAAAAAAAAACTTTTGTGTCATTATTTATTTAAATATTTGGTTTTATTTTGTCTTGTTTTTAAAGATTTTTTTTTTTTTAGTTTTTTCAGCTCAATGATTCGATATTTTTAAAAAACTATAATTTTTTATATATTGATTTTCATCATGGAGTGTAAGTAGTCCGTTTTGGTTTTAAAAAGGGGTTGACTACATTTCTTTGTTTTCCCCTTAAGAGCAATCGGTCCCCTTGAGAAATAATCCCATTGATTTTTCAAAAAAGGTTGAGCTAGTTTTTTCTTATTGGATGAAATTATTTGATTTTATTTTATTGAAATGGAAAGTAAGAAAATAGAAGTGGGGTGGGTTTTCATACATGTAGTTTTAACAAAAAATAAATTTTCAAGAGGTTAAATATTAGGAGGCCCCCTTGAATTTTGGCCTTTATAGAAAGAAAAAAGCATACAACCTTGAGTGCATCATATTAAAAAAATGAATCTTCCCCCAAGTGACTTTACTATGAATCATTTTTTGAGAGCTTAATGCAGGGGATTGGGTCTTCAAGGTTGCAGTGAGACATCATTTGTCACAAAAAGACCCTTGCTTGTTGGCAATGCTTTGGAACAATGTTAGCCATTCTTATAAAAATTTTGATTTCAACAATCTATTAAAAAATAACATAGAAATAAATATGTTTCCTCCCCTCTCTCTCTGTTTGCAGACTAAATAATACCATTACTTTTCCCTTGGATTTTTTTCATTTTTGGGCCCACTTCCACAACTTTTGGGGCATTTACCCCTAATCAAATTTCCCCCTTGGTGTATGGAATCTGGGTGAAACAATAAAAAATTATATGCCCCTGTTATCGAATGTGCGAGCATTGGGAAGGTCTGATGGGAGAATTTTTGTTGTGATATATCTTATTTGGGGGTTTGAGTTGAGGTATCTTCTTTGTTTTTTTGTAAAATATCCGGTTGTGATATATTATGTAAAATCCCCTTTTTATCCTTTGGGTTGTTTGAATATAAGAGTCAATAACATACCTATCTTGGGAATTAAACCTTTAAGAACCCAAATGTTTTTGGGTTAATCCTAGAAAAGGTTTTTCCCTTTTGAATTTTCAAAAAAAATAGACTGTTTTAGGTTGTGTGTATATTTCTAAAGTTACCAAAAAAAAACAAAACTTCATAAGTTTAGAATAATTGTGTTAATTTATTTTTACCCCTAAAATATTAGAAGATGCTCTTCCATCTTTTTTGATAAAGGATAAGATAGTGGAAAAAAAAAATGAAAAGATAGATAAAGTAAGTCAAGGAGCACTTGTTAAAGGAGTTTTGTGCATATGGACAATGCAGTAACACCCCCCTTTTTTTGTTTTTTTTAACCATACCCAAGATAGATAATTCATTTCTTTTTGATAGGAAGTTCAAAAGTACCATTTTCCTACTTGTTTTATTTAGAATGAAAGACATAACAATTTATGTTCACCCGTATTTGATTTAGAATAAACCTCTCATCCCCTTATTAAAAAATATTTTAAGGTGTTTGGGCACTAGTAAAAGCTGATAGTGGAGTTTCTGACAAGGGTTGAGTAATTTAGTGCAATTTATTTTTGAACAGTGTAACCCAAGGAATCCTTTGGTTGATGTTGTTTGCTGCCCTTTTTTATCTTTCTGGTTGCACTTTAGCCATTTCCATGGAAGTCCCTATGAAAAGTTTTTTGGAAATACGTTTGTTTGATTATTTTAAAAAAATGTGAAAAGGTTTTTCTAAGTTGTACAACCTTTTGTAGTGTTTTGTTGGCTCAATTTTTTTGGTTAAGGTTCATGACCTTTTTTTCCTTTTTTCCCCCTTTTTTTTTGCCAATTATGGCCATATGTGCTAAAACCACATGACTTTCCCCTCCAAATACACCACAAGCAGTGTAAAAAAGCTTTATTGGTACGTATTCAAATTTAAACCCTAGTATAAAGGTTGCCAAAATTTCTAATACTTTTTTGTAATTTAAATAATGGATATGAAATGTCATTATTTTTTTTAGTTGATTTCTAAAATTATAGTTTCAAGCAAGGGAGAAATATTTTGGAATGTAATTTTTTTAGGAAGATAAAA
This sequence comes from Laguncularia racemosa, assembly GCA_037954665.1. Classification (NCBI taxonomy): domain Eukaryota; kingdom Viridiplantae; phylum Streptophyta; class Magnoliopsida; order Myrtales; family Combretaceae; genus Laguncularia; species Laguncularia racemosa. Next base: position 28,797 of record JBBMOL010001783.1, read on the forward strand.
AAGGAAAAACGATTTTGTGAATTTTTATATTAAAATTTATTATATAATTGGATTTTTTTTTATGATTGCATCCCCTCGATAATCATTGTCCATGCCTTATAATAAGGGTTAACTTATTTTTTCTATGAAAAGGGAAATTTTGAACACTCTAAAACCTAGAATGAAAATGTTGGCCATGTGCTATTTTAGTGGATTACTGTAAAGGGTCAAAAAAAACATAAAACCATGATTGATAATAATTTCAAAAACATAAAAAATTTAATTCTATGACACTAATGAGTGGCTCTAAAGAGCTCCTACTCCACAATATAACAAGAATACCAAGTAAACTGGGTTTAACTCTTTTAGATCAATGAAATAAATGAATGAAACCATGATACAATATCACTAAAGAACTAAGGGCTCATCTCCCTTACAAACGAACCAACAATACATCGACTTCTTTGCTTTAACACTTAGTAATCTAGTAGTATTAAAGTCTGCTCATCTCCTTACTTTATAAGTGTCAACACATTCATTGTACACTATAAATTACCTAGGGGTGTACTTGAGTGAAAAAAAAGGGTTTTCACAAAGGGGTGAATAATGTTCAGTACCCTTTTATACCCTAACCACAACAATTTAGTAATTACTCTTTTAAACTAATTTCAAAAGGAACACATAATTCACTAATTTATTATTATTTTTTTTAGGATGTCAAAAAACACAAACTTTGGGGTTCCAAAATTGGGTAACACAAGACTCGATCACAAACGTATATAATAAATACATTACGACATTTGGTACTCTTTAATGACTTGAGTCTATGAGTTACCCGATAAAATTACCAGATCTTTTAGTGTGCGACCCCCTTAGGATATGTTATGAATCTTCTTGGGATGCTACTTTGAGATCACTGTTTCTCCTAGTTCCCTTTAGCTTAGCAAGATGAGCAACAGTATTTAAAAAGTTTAAAAATTTTCTTAGGGTTTTTTTGATTTTCCCCCCAATAAGCATAACCGTCAAAATAAATAATAGGTACCCTTTCATATAACTTTCTTTTGATCTTGCTCTTTTGAATTCCAAACTGTGAAATTTTCATAATAAAAGTATAAATTAGGCTTTAAATAAGTTAAACTAATATAATTTTTAGTCGTTTGGTTGATAAAAAACATTAGAAAATGAAACTTAGTGAAAAACATATTTTAGCAAAAGGTGTAGAAAACAACTTAGGTATATTTTTACTCATGTAACTTTTTGGCAAAATGTGTTGGTTAACATAGGTGGGAACGTGGTCATGTTTTAACTTATGCGCCTGTCGACCAAGAAAGAAACTTCACTTTTACACACTATATGGTTGTGAACTAATACAGAAGCACGTGAACATGAGGAACACGGGCATCAACATGGCCATGTTGGCCCCGTGTACCTCTAAAAATTTCTCATACTCATGAGAACATTTTCCTTTTGACTAATTTCGTAATTCCTATTTGTAACAACACTACTCATGTATAGATTTTATGTTTTCCAACAAAAGCGACACTAATAATTTCTTATAAACACCAAGGTTGTGCATCAAAGGAACTTATTGAATCAACTTATCGCCAAAAGGATTCTTACTGCTGTTCTTTGAGACAACGAGAAAATTTAGTTTCTACAACCAATACCTATGTTACACACTTTATTCATTGAGAAAGCATGCTATTCTTTTATACCATGAGAAAATTTAGTTTCTACAACCAATACCTATGTTATACAATGATAAGAGTTATAAAGTATTAATTATTTATATAAATTATAATAACATTTTATTTAAATTTCTTACCTTTTGTATAAATAATATACTTAATTAATCTTTATTTTAATTTTAGAGTCTTTAAATTATAATTTATGAATTAATAGGAAAACTACTTGAAGTTAAAGAGAAAATATAATTTCTACATGATGGAAATTCAACACGTAAATCAACATCGACGTGTTCGACAATGGAAAAACAAATTGTGTCCAAATTGTGAGTTAACCCGAGGAAAGGAGGAAGTGCAGCAGCGACACAGCAATGAACATGCCCATGCTGGTGGGCGTGTTGAAGATGAAAGCTGCACAGAAATGTACACGTGAGGTAACACGCTCATGTTGGGAAAGACACTACAATCAGCCGAGATAAAGCCAGATTTGAAAACGCCAGAATCAGTCGAGAAGAAATGCGAGGAACAATTAGTATTCCTCGCCGGAAAATGCGTAGAAGAAATCAGCAGGAAAATATGTAGATCAAGTCGCTGGAAAATGAGGGAAAGATTTGATTTCATCCAAACGTCGAACAAGCTCCAAATCTGATGTATATATAACGGCAAGGATTCCACGACAAGTACAAATCAAATTTTAAAAGATAAAGATGACCAAACAGGATGACGATCCATGGCAGAAGATTACATCCTTATCGTCCATATATATATATATGCAGCCGAGGAGAAGAACGAAGACAGTAGAAGACAATAGGATTAGAGATTAGAATGGTTTTAGTTTTAGTTTTAATCCGTAGGAAAAATTAGAACAAGAAAATAGAATTAGATAATTAAGATTAGATTTTAATTTTTTATGCTTTCTTTTATTATTATTGTTTTTAGATTCAATATGTTTATAGCTTAATTTTTTTATATTTGGGTATGATGAATTCTAAAATGACTATGCAATTTTTATGATTATTATTCAATGATTTATTTATCATTCTTGTGATTCAATTATGTGTTTTTATTGTTTTCAATTTAATATTGCTAGTATATTAGTTAAAATTTAATTTCTTATATAAAAATCAAGAGAATTTTTATAAGAACAGATCTACTATAATTGAAAAGAATTGTATGCAAATTTAGAGATAAGATGACATAAATCTTTCGAATTAGGATCAAACTTAATAGTGGAATTCATAGATCGAATGCAATGCAATTCTAAGGATTTTAATTATGAAAAGATTCCAATTAATCAACATAGAATTAGGAATTAGTAAGACTCGAGAGAGCTATTAATTCAATTTAGGAATTCCTATGATCCAAGAATAAAATAAGAATTTGAATAATAATTAATTAATTACATTAAGAATTCTAGGGGGATTCAATACTTGAATATATTAGTTTTATTGATTATTACTTTCTTTAATTTATTCGTTATTAATTTTATTTACTCGTTTCTTTAATTTTATCAATTAAATAATTAAGAAAAAGTTAATTATTAGTGCTTGTAATCCTTGTGGATTGACACTCAATATCTTTATTCAGTATACTATAGAATTAATAGATGTACTTACCTATAGATCTAAAGTTAGAAAGTACGAAGACCGGTATCACACACTTCATTGATTGAGAAAGCATAAAAAAGATTTACTAGGAGACTCACTTGCCTTAAGTTTTGGATGCACTTGGAAGGGAGGAAGTTGGAACTGCTGAGAGAAAAGAAGTGATGTAAAAAGAAGGAAGGAAAGAAGGAAGAAGAAGGGGGGAAAAGTAGGTTTATTTATACATCCTTGGTTTATTGCATTAATATCTTAAGTACCCTTAAGTTTAAATAAATATATTTATTTTATTTACGGCTATTACAAATTGGATTTTTAAGACGATAGAATCGTATTCCAAAGAAAGCATATTATATATATAATTTTTACCAGCTTA
>JBBMOL010001784.1:0-32403 GCA_037954665.1 Laguncularia racemosa
CGATTTACCCAAGTTTATCCTCACAAAATATCACGGGAATGAAGTTTTTCTTCAACAATTTTCCTTAGAAATACAAAATTTAAAAAATAAATTCAACTTGTCACGTAACCCCATGAACGTTACAAGATATCCCAACAAAGTAACCTTTTATATCTTATATAAAAAAAAGGGATGTTCAGTTGAAAAGAGAAACATTCTTTTAAGAATCAAGCACACGGAAAAGTTAAAAAGCTCATACATCTTCAGGTGCAAAAATTTTTCTTTCATACATGTGTGATCCGATTTGTAGAGGAAATTTGATATTCCTCATTGTTATTGTGATTCCTTTCTTGTATGAGGAATTGAGAGTTGTTTCATCACTGTAGTTTGAGTGATTAGCTTAGTGAAGAAGCTAAAGAGACTCAGTAGTGAGACTTTGCCTTGAAGAGGCTTATTTGTATACTCTCGATTTTTATTGATATAGTGAAAAACATGGGTTAAAGACCACCGAGACCCCGGCGTGGGTTTGGAAGAGAGGACAAAACGCTCGAGTGGAACCTCTATAAATCTCTGAGCATTTTATTATTCTCTACTCATTTTATTTATTGCACTTTAAATTATTTTTTATTTTTGTCTCACGTCAATTCGTTAGTTAGGAGACTTTGAATAATTTGCAAAAATTGAAATTTTAATTGAGTAATCAATTCACCCCCCTTTTGATTAATCTAATTGGGACCAACAGACGGCTCTGGGCCTATTGGTGCTGTAGCTGCAACTACTGTCTAATGGGGTGGACAGACAAATGGGGCGTGCGGTAGATTTAAAAATCTAATTTTTTATGATTGAATCATGGTATATTTGCATAATGGCAAATTAATTTATGATTGAATCACGATCCATTATAAACCCAAAAATTGAACCTACAAAGACAATTTGCAACTGACCTTCATTTCATTTGCATTTTTATCTTGAGAAGAAACTGGTCATCTACACTTCTCTTTCACTTGGAGAATCAATTCTCAAGTGACTTATAGGATCGGTTCTGACTATGTGGCATTGTTGTAATTTTTCTTGTTTTAGAGTAGGGTATAAATACTACTTATTAGGGTTTATAAGGGACCTTTTTTTTTTAACATTACAAAATTAGACTTGTGCCATGGGAGAGTTTCTTCTTCTTACCATTTCGCTCTTATAAATTTCACTTTTAAATTTTCGCGAGTTTTGGGTTAAGGATTATGTGAGTTATATCAATCATTCTTAAGTTGTTTTTATTATTGCTAGTGTGTCATATCTAATGTGTAATTGGAATTTTTATATATGTTCTTGAACACGCCATTTAAGGTTTATAAGGATTATGGCTTCATGCCTAATTTGATTGGGAATTGGTTCTTATTGTATCATCCTTTATATATATTACAATTACAAGTGAAACACATCACGTTGAAAGAAAGTTGCCGGCCTAAGTAGCCAGCATTAGAGAGAAGATAGGTCGGCTTTGGTGCATTCAAAGCCACCGGCCTTTAGTGCCAACTTTGTTTGTTTCCCTTTGATGAACTAAGGTTTGTAATGTCATTTTGATTATTACTTTTGATGGGACTATAAGTAGTCACCAAACAAAAATTGTAGACAATGAATCCTTGAAAAGTTTTATCATATTTAAGAGTGAATTTCTTTTTTGTTCTTAATGAACTATTGAACTTATCAATTTTATGAATCCGTGGTGTTAAACCTTCAAACTTATCAATTGATCCTCCTATAATCGATTGTGGTGTAAACACTTATACCAAGGTTCTTGTCTCCATATATAGACAACGGGTCGCGGTTCTAATTCAATTATTGATAAATTTTGGGTTATGAGATTTTCAAATCTAGATTTGGGGTTTTTTTCCGCACGAGTTTGCGAGGTTCATATTAAAGTAATTGGGTTTGTCAGGATCACTTATCCTTTGTTATCTCAATTACTTATTCTTAGATCTAGGGTTTGAATAAAAAAAAATCGTTCCTTTGAATTCTTTTGCAAGTTAGAGTTCAATTCAATTGATGTTAGTGTTTTGAAAGGAATCTTACAAACTTCCTATTTTAAGACTGAAAAAAAAAAAAGGTGCTACGAAACTATTGATTTCGAGTTTTTTGGGTGATCCTTCAAAAGTTCTAAGCTTTTCATTGAATCCTGTCAAAACTTGCTATGAAACTATTGTTTAGAGAGTTTTTGGATGGATTTCTACAGGGAAAAACTCCGATTAGATTTTAGTTCCAAAAAGGACTAAAAGAGGAATTTTGAGTGGGTTAAAGGGTTTGTGAAAACAGTTGAGTGATTTGAGTGAAACACATACAAAAGTGATTTGTGAGGTTTCTTATTTTTTTACTTCTAATATTGTTTTGTGCAACAATATGTCGAATAGAAATTCTCTAGAAAGTGTGATGGGCGGAATTGACATGAAATTGATTTATTGAAGCACTAACTAGTGAGATGAAAAGGATGTTTAGAGTAGAGATGGATCAACTTCATGAGCAAAAGCAAATTTTGAGCAGTTACGAAATGTTTGTGCAGGACATAGGAGGGATAGAATGCTAAGAAAGGTAGTGCGAATGGAAGAAATGAATTGGCTAAGGAAGGATTTGACAATGAATCTTATCAAGATTCATTTATGGTTATAGGAGGAATGTAGGGAGGAACAGAGGAGCTAGGAATGAGGAAGATAACAACTTGGGAATATAAAGATGAAAATCCCTCCTTACAAGGGAAGAATGCCCCCCAATGTGAAATTTTAGAGTGGGAGAAGAAGGTAGAGTTAATTTTTGAATGCCACAATTATTTCGAAGCCAAGAAGGTGAAGCTCGCTACTATTGAGTTCTTAAATAGAAGGGGGAATAAGGAGCCACCAGTAAGATATGTGGAGGAGATAAAGAGGATCATGAGGAATTGATTGTGCCTACAATTTCTATAGGGAATTATACAACAAATTACAAACCTTTAAGCAAGGCAATTATATGTGGAGGAATATCATAAGGAGATGGGGGGTTATCATGATTGGGGCTAATATTGAGAGGACCAAGAGGCGAGTATGGTAAGGTTCTTAGCTAGCTTGAATAGGGATATTCAGAATGTAGTGGAGTTGCAACATTACGTTGAATTGGAGGAATGGTGTATATAGCTATTAAAGTTGAGAGGTAACTCAAGTGGAAGGGAAACTGGTACTATACATTTTACATCCAGTTTATCCACTTGGAAAACAACTCCGTAGAAGAAGGAGGTGAAGCAGTTTAAGCCAATTCCCAAAAAGAAGATAGAGTCTGCAAACCTTGGAAATCAAGGTAAATTCAATTCTTTTACTTCTAGGAATCGTGATATTAAATGCTTTAAATGTCAAGATAGAGGGCATATAGCTAGTCAATGTCTCAATAGAAAATTTTTGGGGATAAGGACGATGGGAAGAATTAAAAATGATAGTGATTCTAATTGTGATTCTATGCCTCCATTGGAGGGTGTTGATAGTAAGGCGTCTGTTGTTCAGGGAGAAAATTTTTTGGCGATGGTGGCTAGGAGAGCTTTGAGTGTAAAAGGTTAAAGAAAGGGAAGAGGTGTAGAGGGGGAATATTTTCATACTAAATGCCTAGTTCAAAATAAGGTGTGTAATATGTTATAGATGGTGGGAGTTATACTACATAGCAAGTGCAGCTATGGTTAAGAAATTAGGGCCCTTTTCCTTAGTAAGCATCATCGACCTTATAAATTGCAGTGGTTGAACGATAGTGGTGAAGTGAGGGTGAACAAGCAAGTATTAGTTGCTTTTCACATTGGGAGGTATGAAGATGACATTTTCTATAGCATAGTTCTGATGCAGGCTAGTCACTTGTTGCTTAGATGACCATGGAAATTTGATAAGAGGTTAAGCAGGACGACTTTACCAATAAGTATTCCTTTGATCATAATCAAAGGCCAGTTACTCTTTACCTTTGACACCTAAGCAAGTTTATGAGGATCAAGTGAAATTGAAAAAAGAGAGTAGTCAAAAGAAGGAGTGTGATAAAAAGACTGTGAGTGAGATTACAAAAGGAAAATAGAGGAAGATGAGACATGTGACAAAATAAAGAGAAAAGAAATTTTTTATCCGAGGCCAAGTGAGGTTAAGAGAGTGATGATTTTGCAAAAGTCGATGATTGTACTTTTATATAAAGAGGCACTTCTTAATGCTGACTAGCATGACACTTCATTGCCAAGTGTTATTGTTTCTCTCTTGCAAGGCTTTGAAGACGTCTTTCTAGAGGAAATTCGAAAGGGTTTACCACCCATCAGAGGGATTAAGCATCAGATAGACTTTGTACCTGTGTGAACATTCCAAATCGACTAACTTATAGGAGTAATCCTGAGGTGACAAAAGAACTCCAAAAGCAGATTAATGAGCTAATGGAGAAGGGTACATGAGGGAAAGTATGAGTCCATGTGTAGTTCTAGTGATTTTAGTGCCTGAAAAGGATGGTCATGGAGAATGTGCGTTGATTGTTGAGCTATCAACAACATTACAGTAAGTTATCACATCATATTCCACGCTTAGATGACATGTTAGATGAATTGCATGGGTCTTGCATATTTTCTAAAATTGATTTGAAAAGTGGTATCATAAAATTAGGATGAAAGAAGGGGATGAATGGAAAACCGCATTTAAAAAAAATATGATTTATATGAGTGGTTAGTTATTCCTTTTAGGTTGACTAATGTACCTAGCACTTTTATGAGACTAAATGAATCATTTTTTGCATGCTTTTATTGGAAAATTTGTAGTTGTCTATTTTGATGATAGTCTCATTTACAGCAAGAATTTAGATGATCACTTGATGCATTTAAAGGATGTTTAAAGTGCTTAGAAAAGAAAGGTTATTTGCTAACCTTAAGAAGTGTGCTTTTTGTATAGAAAAGCTTGTATTCCTCAGTTTTGTGGTGAGTACACAAGGCATACAGGTTGATGAAGAGAAGATTTGTGCTATTCGAGATTAGCCAAGTCTAACTAATGTGAGTCAAGTGCAAAGTTTTCATGGGCATGCAAGCTTCTATAGGTAATTTGTGGGGAGAAGAAATGTTGGGTTCAAGTGGGAGAAGAACAAGAAAAGGCATTCCAATTGCTGAAACGGAAATTGACTAATGCTCCTTTACTTACGTTACCTAATTTTGCAAAGACCTTTGAAATTGAATGTGATGCTTCTGGTGTAGGTATTGGTGCTGTTCTCATTCAATAAGGAAACCAATTGCATATTTTAGTGAGAAGTTAAGTGAGGTATATTGAAGTACCCTACTTATGATAAGGAGATATATGCATTAGTTCGAACACTAGGATGTGGTGACATTATCTTTAGTTTAAGGAATTTGTGATCCATACTGATCATGAACCACTAAAGCATTTGAAGGGCCAACATAAGTGAACAAAGGCATACATGGTAATGGAGTTCATTGAAACGTTTCCATACGTCAAACGCTATAAGCAAGGTAAGGAAAACATCGTAGCAAATGCACTTTCAAGAAGGTGCATGCTAATTTTTACTCTTGATGCTAAGTTAATTGGTTTTGAACAAATTAAAGAGTTGTATTTTACTGATTTGATTTCTATGATGATTATGCATGTTGTGAAAAAGGAGCCTATGTAAATTCTTTAAGCATGATGGTTTTTTGTTTAAGGAGAATAAGTTATATATTCCTAATTGTTCCATTCGTGATTTGTTTAGTGGGGAATCTCAGGGTGGGGGAAATTAATGGGACATTTTAGGGAGCTAAAACTTTAGGAATTTTGCCTAAACATTTCTATTGGCCACATATGAAACGCGATGTTGAGAGAATCTAGGGTAGATATGTACTTGGAGGCAAGCTAAGTTTAAAATGTGAGCCCATGACATGTACACACCACTACAATTCCTAGTGAACCTTGGGTAGATATTTCTATGGACTTTGTGTTAGGTTAACCTAGGACTAGAACTGGTAGGACCTATATTTATGGTTATGGATAGGTTTCAAAGATGGCACATTTTTCCATGCTACAAAACAATGATACTTCTCATGTTGCTGATTTAATTCTTAGAAAAATTGTTTCATTTACATGTATGTCTAGAACAATTTTTTCTGATCGTGATGTTAAGTTCTTATGTTACTTTTGGAAGACCCTTTTGCTATAAGTTCAGAACTAAGTATTGTTTTCAACTACTTATCATCCATAGACTAATGGTCAAACTGAGGTAGTGAATAAGACTTTATCTACATTGTTAAAGGTTATCATTTAAAACATATTAAAAAATTAGGAAGAATGTTTACCACATGTTAAATTTGCTTACAATTGTACGATACATTCTGCTGCTAAATATTCACTATTTTAGATTGTGTATGGTTTTAATCCCTTAACTCCATTGGTTTATCACCTTTACCTATGACTAAGTTTGTGAATTTAGATGGCAAAAAGAAGGGGGGGGTAAATTTGTTAAGAAAATTCATGAGAAAGCAAAGATCAACATTGAGAGAAGAATAGAGCAGTATGCAAAAAAAAGCTAACAAGGGGCGACATCAAATGTTTTTAACCCGGAGAAATTTGGTTCGATTGAACATTGTAAAGAAAGGTTTTCCCATACAAAATGTTCAAAGTGCTTCCAAGAGGCGATGGTCCATTTCTGAGTCCTTGAGTACATCAATGGCAACACTTGCAAACGGAATTACTAGGTGAGTACAAAGAAAGTGTTACTTTTTAATGTTAGTGATTTAATTCCTTATAAAAGTAGGGATGTTTTGAGACAAACCCTTTTCAAGAGGGGGGGAATGATGGAGATCAAGCAAGAGAATTGATCAAAGGACCGAACCCACTTGAAGGGGCCGGTTTTACCTTTGACACACTAAAGCAAAGAGACTTAAGGAACACTCAATGGAAAATCAAAGGGGTTTGAAAGAAAGGAGAATCACACGTGCTTGATAAAAGGGGAAACAAGGATTGTGAACCTACATAAAGTGCAAAATAGATTTGGAGTTAAAGGAAGCTTGAAAGCTTTAACTTTCAGGGAAAAGGGCTGTACCCTTTTGGGGGTAAAAGCTGCTGCCTAGTGGCCAATGTTGAAAAAAAACCCACCCTAAGTGGTTGGCATTAAAAAAAGATGGGGCAAGTTTTGGGTGCTTTCAAAGTCGCCAGCCTTTAGTGCCGGCTTTGTTTGTTTCCCCCTTAGTCGCTAAGTTTATTAGTCTTTTGATTATTATTTTTTCATAGGACTAAATATCCCCAAAAATATTGTGAAAAATGAATCCTTAAAAGGTATTTCATTTTTTAAGATGAATTTTTCTTTTTTTTTAAACAAACTATTGAATTTACGAGTTGTGAATCTGGTGTTAAATTTAAATTTATCAATTATCCCCTATAATAGTTGTGGCTTTAAACACTTTGCCAAGGTTCAACCCAAATCAGACAACGGGTCCGGTCCAATTGTTTTTGATGTTTTTGGGTTGTGAGATTTTAAAATCTGATTTTGGATTTGTAAAGGGGTTTGGGTAGGGTTCGTACAAAAACTGCTAAAAGCTCAGTAACTTCTTCCCTATTCCATAGATTTTCCCTACAATTTCACCACCATGTTTTCATCTATTTCCCCTACTTCCCTTAACTTAAATAACCTAATTTATCTGATTAAACTAAAAAAAAAACCTTTCAAATATCAAGGAAAAAATTTTTTAAGTCTCATGGTTATGATGTGCAAAACCCCTAGATATATTAAACTTAAACCCTCGACGATGCTAGTTGGTTTAAATTACCCGAGGTCGTCTTGAATAAGCAAAGGTAACTAGCCCCTAATAAAAACCTATTGACTAAAACCAAATTTATAAAGAGGTATTTAGTAATTCATTAAAGTTTTCTAGGGAAAAGTTCTTTTGAAAAAGAACAAAAAGGGGTTTTTTTGTTTTTTTTTCCAGAAAAGGTGGGGTTTTTTTCATATATTAAAAAGTGTCTTTGGCTGGCTCCCTTGCCGGCATAATAGCTGCATACCCAGGGAAATTCTAAACCCCCTTTTCTATCCTTATTTTTGATCACCAGTAGGCAACAAAAAACTGAAAAAAAACCCAAAAAAATAAAAAAAACGTTAAAAAAAACCGAATGTATCCCTAGTGAGCAATCCTCGAAAATATAATGTCCTTAAATTTTTCATCCTTCCATGGTCACATGAATCAAGTTGACATATTATGTTTTTCATCTAATAGCTTGATTCCTAGCTTGAAAGCCAACTTCTTTGTAAATTTATTCATCCTTTAGTCTACTCAGTCACGGGTTCCCAAAACCAGTAAAAGGATCAAGAGGTTTCAGTTCCCTTTCCTTTTTTATCGAGTTGACCCTCATCATTTCCCCCTTTCCCTTTAAAAAATTCATCCTCGATTACCTACACTAAAAGGTAAGGGAAAAACCTTTAAAGGTAGCACTGCGTTACCCTAGTGGGGTTTTCCAAATCCCATCTTGTAACATTGTCATTGAGTACTCCACCCCTTTTAAAAAACCATCGCCCTTAGGGTCAACTTGGTTTGCGTTGTTAACAAAACATTCCCTTTCCCTAATGTACCCAAACCCAATCACTAGGTAAAAAAAGCTTTGCAGTCCTTTTATTTTCTTTTTGGCATAAGTTCATTCTTTTTTCAATGTTAGCCTTACCTATGTATTAAATCCGTAACAAATTTTACCCTTTTTTTGCCCTCAAGATCAACAAAATGTTGTGGTAAAAGGGAATATATCTAATGGAGTTTAAGGGGTTAAAACCCTACACAACCTCAAATGGGGGTGAGAGAAAAATTTTAGTTTATTATATGCAAACTCACATGAGGGAAACTTTTTCCTATTGCTTCAAATTGTTTTTTCAATTATAGCCGAAAAAAAAGTGGGAAAGTGTCTTATTAACAACTCTATTTGTCCTCTATTTGGGGATGTGATATATGGAAAATATATTTAGGCCTACTTATTCCCCTAAGGTGTGCCCAAAAATGGCTCAAAAATTTTACTCTTTATCACTAACGTAAAATTAGGGAAAACCCTGCAATCTAACGATCTCCCTAAAGAATAAATCAGTATATGTCGGCATCATTTGTTTTTAAAAAAGGCAATAAAGGAGCAATTTAAAAAAAAACCAAACGACGACAAAAAATAGCATCTTACCTTTTTTGGTCTTTTAAACCAATATGAAATCCATGGAAATGTTAGTCTAAGGTTTTCTAGGCATGGTAGGAAGATACCCCCCTGGGGGCCGACTTTGGACTTAGCCTTCCCACAGCAAAGCACTTATTTCACACAAGTTGTACATCATGTCTCATCCTAGGCCAGTAAAATGTTCAGGCAAGATATCCAAAGTTTTATTTACTCCAAAATGTCCCACGGACCACCCCCATACGTCCCCCTTACTAGCAATTTACGTATGGAACTCCTAGGCATACACAATCTATCTTTCTTAAATAAATATCCCTTATGCCTATAGTAGTCCCCATACCCGCTTTTAGAACAAGCAACCCAAATCTGATTAAAATCAGCATCACGTTCATATAGTTCTTTCATACTTTTAAACCTAAGCAATTTAGTATGTAAAGAGGTCAGTAGAGAATACCTCCTAGAAAGGGCATCAGCCACCACATTTTCCTTACCTTGTTTATATTTGATGACGCATGGAAAGGTTTCATGAACCCAACCACTTGGCGTGCCTCTTGTTCAGCTTTCCTTGCGTCTTCAAGTACTTCAAGCTCTTATGATGAGAATGGATGATGAACTCCTTGGGCCATAGGTAATGCTACCATGTCAGCAACGTTATCACCAGGCATACAACTCCTTATCATATACTAGATAGTTCAATGCAGCACTATAGAGTTTCTCACAAAAGTAAGCTATTGGTTTAGAATCCTGCATTAAAACACCACTAATACCGTTCCGGAAGCATCACATTTAATCTCAAAAACCTTATTAAAGTTTAGTAATATTAATAAAGGAGTGTTAGTTAAGTTACCTTTTAACTTTAGAATGCTTGCTCATGTATTTTGGTCCACTTCAATTCGACATTCTTCTTCACAAGATCATTCAATGGAGTAACAATGGAGTTGAAGTCTCTCACAAATTGCCTGTAAAAACTGGCTAGATCATGGCAGCTCTTGACATCATTGGCATTCTAAGGTGTTGGCCAATCTCGGATTGCCTTCACTTTCTCCTCATCTACAGCTATTCCGTCTACTCCTACAACAAAACCAAGGAAAACTATAGATTCTATACAAAACGTGCACTTTTTCAAGTTGGCATACAATTGGTTTTCCCTTAATATAGTAAAAAACACTTTGCAGATGTTGTACATGATCATCAATGATCGGCTATATGTCAAGATATCATCAAAATAACTACAACAAATTTTCCTAGGAATTGACGCAATAGATGATTCATTAACCTCAAAAAGGTACTAGGTGCATTAGTCAACCTAAAAGGCATTACCATCCATTCATATAGGCCATGCTTGGTTTTAAAGGCAGTTTTTCACTCATCACCCTCTTTCATACGAATTTGGTAATAACCGTTTTTAAGGTCAATTTTCGAGAACAAGCATGCAACATGCAACTCATCAAGCATTTCAGAATGGGATGTTTGTATTTAACTATAATTTGTTGATTGCCCTACAATCCACACACATATGCTATGTCCCATCCTTCTTGGGCACTAAGATCACTGGAGCTAAGCATGGGCTCAGACTCTCTCGCACAAACCCTTTTTTCATCAACCCATCACTTGTTTCTAAATTTCCTTAGCTTCCTCTGGATTAGTTCTATATGCTGGCCAGTTTTGAATGGAAGCACCCGGCATGAAGTCAATCTAATGCTCTATCCCTCGTAGAGGGGGTAATCCTTGCGGCACTTCTTTAGGGAACAAGTTTCAAATTCCTACAACAAAGAGACAACAACACTAGGCATATAAGAGTTAATGTCAGTATTAGAAAAATATAAATCCTTATACATAAGTACAAGTAACTATTGTTTGGCCATCACTGCAGTCTTAACCTCATTCTTCCTCGCCATTCCCTCTACTATCAGTGTTTACGTTTTATTTTCCCTCTTTACTCACCAGTGTTTGTTTTTCACTCATTTTATTTTTCTTACGTGCACTCGATGTTTTTTCCTTGAATTCCTTTGCAATTCTCATAAGTTCTTTACTAGCTTCCCATGGCTTCAAGGCATGAGAACTACTTTCCCTTTGTTTAAAACAAAAGAATACTGGTTTCTTGTACCATCGTACATAGCCTTTTTGTTAAATTGCCAAGGTTGCCCTAACAAGATGTGGCTAGCTTGCATAGGCACCACATCACACATAACCTTATCTTTGTAGTTCGCTATAGAGTAGGCTATAAGTACCTGCTTGGTCACCTTAACCTCCCCACAACCACTTAACCACTACAATCGATATGGTTTAGGATGCTTCACTGCTTTCAACTACATCTTTTCTACTAGCAAAGTGCTAGCAACATTAGTGTAACTGCCACTATTGATTATCAAGCTCCAAACTCTACCCTGCACATGACACCGTGTATGAAAAATATGTTCACGCTGGATCCCCTCACCATCCTCTTAAGGTTGTACACTAAGTACTCTCCTCATGACATACAGCTCAACACTCATGGGTCCCTATAGGTCAACATTATCATACTCCTGTGATGGTGACTCCTCCTCCTCCTCAAAGCTCATACTCTCTACATCCCCACTATCACTAATAATCATAGCCCTCTGATTTTGACATTGGGATGCAATGTACCTAAATCCCTAACACCTAAAACACTTAATATCTCTCGTCTTGGAAGGAGGTTTAGTGTTAGTCTTTCCCTTAAGTATAGCGATTGGATTCTTAGCCCTCATGTCCTCCTTAGGCTTTGAATCGATGGAGTTTTTCTTCCATGTGGACTTCCATGGAGCTTTGGAAGTCAAGCCAGTCTTCTACTCACTCTTGTATTTTAACTGCTGTTCTACTTTAATAGCTCTACGTAGCAACTCTTCCATATCTAAGTAATGGTGAAGATGTACTACATCAGCTATCTCCCTATTCAACTCGTTGATGAATCCAGCTATAGTGGCCTCATAATCCTCTTCAATTCCCACCCTAATCATAGCCATCTCTAACTCTTTGTAATAATCCTCTACACTGTTATTCCCCTAAGTCAACCCTTGGACTTTCTTAAGTAAGTCCCTATGCTAGTGACTAAGAATAAAACCCTTTTGCATGATAGTTTCCATCTCCTCTCAAGTGCTAACAAGTCTCTCTCCATACTTGCCCTATTACGCACTAACTGACCTACCTTACACTAGTGTAATCTGAAAACTCTACTGCAACTAATTTTATCTTTTTCTCCTTAGTGTAGTTGTGACATTCAAACACATGGTCCATTTTTCTCTCCCACTCTAAATACAACTCTAGATCATTCTTTCCTTGAAAGGTTAGGATTTTCATCTTAATACTTCCTAAATTGCTATCACACCTCTAAATACTTCCCCTATCCCTCACGTGTTAGTAATCTCCAAAATCAGATTCCTCACCTTCATCTATCCTAACGCCTCCCCTATTCTGTCTACCTACTCTTCATGATGTGCCTAATTCCACTTAGAAGCACAATTAAAAGACTCAAGAAAAAGCAATCTCAAGTCAACAACAACCGGCTCCACAAGGGGCAAAATTCACGTGAACCCCTAGTGAAGATGTAATGAATTCCAAATGCTCAATGTTACAATTGTAATACCACAATGATAATCTCTTATGATAACACCCTAATCACATATAATCCCACGAAAACAATCTAAAAATTCAAAAGAAAACCTCAATTCTAAGGACTCTTTTCCACAAGTGAAAATCACGTTTTCAAGAGGAATTCTCAAGATGATTCGAATTCAATTGCAAGGGATCTTAATTAAACACAAGAATTCGAAAAAAATTAGAAGCAAATCTGTCCAAGAACTATCTCAATTCACCCTAGATATGACACACTAGAGAAGAAAAGAAATCACAACAAAATAAAATGATACAACTCACAATTTCAAGGTGTTGCACTCGCCATAATTTCAACTCTTGAGATTCAAATTGATAAGAGTCTAATGACAATTAGGAACCCTAATTCTCACGTGAATATGAAGTGTATAATCTGAAAAAATATGTCCTCCTCAAACCCTCTCTTAAAACAAGTATTTATACTTGCTACTCCTAGGGTTAAAAAGTGCTACAAATTTACAAGTTTGCCACTTTTAAGGTGGCTAACCCTAATTGAAAATTACAAGGAAATAAAAGTGTCCCAAAACCAAATACAACCAAAATAGTTCAAAAAGAAGAAATATATAAAACAAATGGTCTTCAAGATGCCGGTCTTCTATAGGATCCATTGGCCTAACTCATCGCCGGTTTTAGGTCGGTCCATGGATAACCCACAAGCCGAGTCTGAGGGAGTTTGTCCATTGCCCTATAAAATATGATAAGTGTGCCCGTTGGAAAACACAATACAAGAATAATAGAAAAGATGTTAATATATAAATAATTCCGGGGTCGATCTGCTCAAAATGGGCCCTCATCGCCAAAATTTGAATTCCTTTAGTTCTTACCTTAATGATAGGTCTTGTCGGATTTTAATTCCTATCACTTCGCCTAACAGTAGTAATGCTAGTGGTTCCCTACTCCTTTACATCCTATCCATCCTTTCATGAATCTACTCTAGTTCACCCATTAAGATCATCTTCATCTCCCCTATCAATTCCTCAAACATCACTCGACTTTCTCCTCCATTAGTGTTCTTTCTCGACATAATTATAAAATTTGCAGCAAATTATGATCACAATTACAAGAAATATATAAGTATGTTCCTCACACCCACTCGTGTATTGCTCACAAATGATATGCTCACAATTCCACTCGTGTATATCTCTTACAAAAATATTGATCTCATGACCTGCTTTTTTTTTTTTATATAATTCTTTTGCTAGGAACTCAATTTAGAACTCCTAAACTCAATTACTAAGTCAACACTAATGATTACTACTCAACCTAAGTCACGTGAATGATGGAATACTAACTACACAATCTAATTAATATGGAAAAGATTCACCACTGAATAGATATGTAATCAAAGATTATTTCTACACAAAAAGAAATAAATCACTATGGAACCGATTGTTCAAAGGATGTATACAATTCAGATTCCAACATAGACAATTAAGGATATGTTATGGTAGGAATTGGAAACAATTGATATGGAAAGTAAATTGAATCAATAAGCTATCTTGTAATTTCAGCAATTGCAATTCTTTTACGGCTGAATTCTAATTTAATTTTTTTTAATGTCAGTTCTTGATTCTTTTTTTTTTTTTGCAACCGAATTGGTTTTTTTTTTATGGAAAAACTATGAATTGAACACAATTGATTGTTCAATTGAGAACCCTAGATTCGTCCGGCCCTAATCGATTATGAAAAATCGAACAAGAATGAATTTTTTTTTTTTAATATATGACTTCTATCTATGAATATAGAAAGGACAACAGAAGAGTTATGGAAAAGAACAACAGAGGGATAGGAAAAGAACAACA
The DNA here is from genome assembly GCA_037954665.1 of Laguncularia racemosa. NCBI lineage: Eukaryota > Viridiplantae > Streptophyta > Magnoliopsida > Myrtales > Combretaceae > Laguncularia > Laguncularia racemosa. Next base: position 14,552 of record JBBMOL010001784.1, read on the forward strand.
ACAAATTAAAGAAAAGGATAGAATTTTCTTGATTAAAGAAGTCGAAGCTCTAATACCAAATGATGAAATGAAACCTTAGGTATATTAAACTTAGAACCCTGACGATGCAAGTTGGTTTTTCAATTACCCCAGGATCGTCTTGAATAAGCGATGCGTAACTAGACCCTAATCAAACCGTTGTTTGAAACCTAAGTTATCAAGAGGTATTCCTAGTAATTCGGTTAAGAATTTCTATGGAAAAGTTTTTTTGCAAAAGAACAAAAAGAGGTTTCATTTTTTTTCCCACGAAAAGATGTGTTTTCTTCATATATCAAAAAGTGTCTTTGGCCGGCTCCCTTACAGGGCATATATAGCACCGTACAAAAATGGAAATTCTAAATTGCCTATTCTATCCTTATCCTTGTGTCACCGATAGGCAACTAAATAACAGGGAAAAAAAAACCCAAACAAATAAAAATAAACATTAACAAAATCGAATGTATTCTTTAGTGTAGTGGTCCATGCAAATATATAATGTCCCTAAATTATTTCATCCTTCCATGGTCACATGAATCAAGTGAAAACATGTATGTTTTTCATCTATGTACTTGATTCCTTGCTTGCAAGTCCATGACTAGTCTTATAGAGTTTCGTTCAACCTTTTAGCTCTAGCTTTGGGGTTTTCGAGCCTCCAATGCATGTAATGGATCCCGAGGTTTTGGTTCCTTCCTTTGTGATGCAGCCATCCTGATCAGCTAGCCATTAAAAAGAATTTTTCCCTTGAATCTTATCTTTAAACATATTATTAAACCCCACCCTATCTTTCTTTCATCCTAAGACCATCATTCCTAATACATTCTACACTTTTCTTAGGCATCATTGCTACCCTAAATCTACCAGAAAGCCCTCTTTTTAAGCATGGAAATGGGGCCTCAATTATGTACAAAACAACAAAGAAAAACCATTATAAAAAGGAGCGTAAAAACTTAAGTTTACCGTATTAAATTCCACTCCATTTCACACACCACTTTAGAAAATTTGCATATGATCTTCCTCACCTAAAATTCCACCAAAATCACCTTATATTCCACTAAAATAAAAGAAAGTCACACACACAATTAGCCCCACACATAACCCAAAACCGATAAAGTTTCAAGATTACCCTTTGAAGTATCAAGGTGAAAACTTTCAAGATGTTTGACTAATTTTCTATTTTTTTAAGGAAGTTACTATTATTACCTATTATCTTTTTTTTGGGACCTTTTTTTTAAAACATTTTCAAAGAGTTTCTAACCAATCAAGGTAATTTTGATTAACTATAGTTATTTTCACATACACTCTCTGAATTGGTATACTTCCCCTATTGTAAAAGTTGTAGCTTCCATAAATTTAACTCCACTTCAAGAAACTCTTCCTTCATAAGATTTTTATGTTTTTCCTTTTCATAGAATGCTTTTGGGTGGTTAATATATTTTTAACCTTTAATAATTACAAAATGTGCAAAGAAAGGATTTTAAGACTATCTTCTTGAGCATTGAGGGCATATGATTTCTCAAGACTATTTTGACCTATTGAACATTATTAGACATATTCTTGGACATATATTTGCCTTATTGCGACTTAAATTGAGAAACAAGACTTTCTTGAACAAGGACCTAAGTGTGGACCTTGATAATAGACCAATCCTTGAATAAAGGACATAATACAAAAACACTCTAAAAGACTTTTAAAAAGAAAAAGGGCTAAGAATGGAATACTTGAATGGTTTAATTTTTGATATTAATTATTCTTTTATGTATTTTTCTATGTTTAATTAGGTTTTTCATAGGGAATCCCTAGTTTTTACTTGAGGATTATAACGATCTTGAAAACAATGACAAGGTGAGTACTAATGATGATTGCCACTTGATTTATGCTTGTAACATTAGTTGCACTTAAACTTGAATACTAGTAAACTCATGTATGTGCTTGATTTGGTTGATTTGTCTATTTAAAAAAGACATAAAGAAAAAGTAGTAAAATTGCTTGTGTTCATGACTGTTCTTTTAGTTGATTAAGTGTTTGCGAAATTGATTAGTCACCCTTCAATTATGCTAAGTATATCGAAAATCTAGATTTGAATGGATCATGCATAGCATCTTTTGCATATTCTTGTTATAGTCTATTATAGTTACACAAGTAATGGAAGGATGTCCTGTACGAGTACCTATTTAACAATACAAAAATGACTCGAGGATTTTCCTGTATTTGTATGAATTTTTGTGTACATTATTCTATTTTGGGAAAACATTATTTTCTTTTGGCTTATCCAGGCCCTGTTTAGAAGAAATTTCTTTTGGCATAATTTTTTATATATGTAGAGCATAACTTAAGTTTATGAAACAAAAGGATCTGTAAAAGTTTTATCAAAATTCGTAGCTTGAACTCTAATAAAATTTTAAAAGATCCTTAACCCAAGGTCAAAGAAGGGGTAAAATAGTTTAGAAATATCCTTAGACTTCACATTATTTTCTTTGGCTTATCCAGGTCCTTGTTTAGAAGATATTTCTTTTTGGGATAGTTTTTTAAAATATGCAGAGCATAACTTTAAGTTTGTGTAACTAACGATTTTGTAAAAGTGTATCAAAATTTGGGAGCTTTAAAATCTAACAAATTTTAAAAGATTCTCAAACCCAAGGTCAAAGAAGGGTAAAGTAATTAGAAATATCCTTAGACTTCACATAGTAGACTACATGGGATGATTGGCATACATTTGTTCATACATTAATAGATTAAAATAATAACTTGTTTGCCTTGTGTAAAGATGGTTTTGAGTTAGGACCTCACTAAGTTAATGTATGTTACACGCTCATAGTTTTCCTTTTTACAAGTTTTTATACTAGTTTAACCAGGGAGAATCTAGCTAGTGGTGAGAATCCTCAAGATAGTATTAGGTAGGCGAGTGAGAATGAATGATGTGCCTAAAAATGATTAAACACAATCAAATAACAAATGGGAGCAATTCCACAATTGGCGTGATCAACAACAATTGACTAGAACCCCTATTCATGTGGACTCAAATGGAAATGATACCAAATTGTGATATGGATCAATGTAATACAAAATGAACAATAGATAAAATATGGATTAATTAGAATTCCAATCAAATTGAATTGAATTCAAATTTCTGAAAATTTTTGAACCTTAATTCAAGTGAAAGGAAGGAAGGAACAACAAATAGCACCTAGATATACTTACTAAATACAATTTGTAAACAACAAGACAAGATTGATATTACTTACAATTGATGTCAAGTCGTTCTTGCCACAATTTCAAAGATGAAATTGATAAAAAGATCAATTGCAAGTAAGGAGGACCCTCATGGCAACAAAAGGGGTGTTTTCTCAAAATGTCAAAAGCTCCCTAAAACCCTACTTAAGCAAGATTTATACTTGCTCCTTTAGGGTTAAAAAGTCCACAAAATTACAACAAACCACTTTTAGGGGGCCAGTCCTAAAACTCAATTACAACCAAATAAAAAGAGTCCCTAAAAAGATTACAACAAAATAGTTCAAGTAAATAACAAATAGATAAAAAAATTTGTCTTGAAGAGCTAGTTTTTTCCATAGGATTCGTCGACTCACACATCACCGGTTTAGGTCAGTCCATGGATAACCCACAAGCTGACTTATTGAGTTTGTCCAACGCCCTGTAAAGTATGATAAGTGTGCCTATTGGAATACACAATACATAATAAGAGAAAAGAGGTAGTAAACAAATAATTCTAGGTCGATGTGCTCAAAATGGGCCCTCATCGCCCAAAATTTTAAATCCTTTGGCTCTTGCCCTAATGATAGGTCTTGTCAGATTTTGATTCCAATCAATGAAGACCACTAGAATAGATATTTTTTTAAATTTTTACTGACTTTTTCAAATTTTTAGGTACATGTAATAGAAAATTTTCTAGACTTATCTCTCTACTTATTACGTCCACAAAATTTATGTTTTACCTTATTATAAACTACAATCTATTATCTTACTACTTATAAAATATTATCTTTGGTAGTTTTCAGAGTAATGATGCCTTATGTACTATGTTGTAATTTATGTGTGCTGAAATAAGCTAATCTTGGACTTAATATAGTATATGGTTAGCTATTAAGACTAAGGTAGCCTTGGGGTATGAAACGCTTCCTTAGAACTTTGATACAAATCAGAATCTTTATCCAATATATTTTTTGGGTATACCCAAAGCTGCACATCCTCAAAAACTTTTCTTAGCCGACTTTTCTGAAAGTACATCATTTTAAGGAAGGAAGTGTGGGGTTTTTTTAGTCTATCCATAATAACCTAAATTGCATTAGATCCTACCAAAATTTCTTAGAAAGCCATAATGAAATCCATTGATCTGATCCAACTTCCATTTTGGGTTGTAGGGGGAGTACCCCCTTATTTGGGGATGTTCCACTTTCACTTATTGGCAAGTCTCACATTTCGTTAAAATTCCTACATCTTGTTTCTTTTAGTTTCCCAAAAAAGTCTTCCTTTGGGGGCCTAATACATCTGGTTCTTCCGGGATAATTAACCCAAATGTGTGCCATATAATAATTTTCCTTTTTTGTGCCATATTATTATTACACAAATCTTCATTTTTTTCAAATAGTCCCCTTGTCATTGATTTCAAAGTTAGCATACTTTTATTAATGTAGGGTTTCCCCCATTAGGCTTCCCCTTTAAACCCCTCTATCAATGTAGGGCCAATATTAATGAGAAAATTTTTTAACTTGCATTATGCCATGTAAATTTGGGATTGAGCTTTCAAAATCTTGAAAGTTCTTTTTTCTTAGTTAACGTGATGCCCCTTTAGTGTGTTTTATCTACTCAAAGCTTTCGCAACTGCATTCACCTTTCCCAGGGAATAACTATCGCAAATATAATCTTTGATTATTTCCCCCTATTGTCTTTTTCTCATATTTTAATCCTTTTTTTAAGGGAAATACTTAGACTCTTTTTGGGTTTGTATATATTTGCATCTCTAACCTACAATAATGCCTCCACAATTTTAAGGTAAAGACCACTACAAAAAAGTTTTTAAATATGCTTAGATATTTTTCTCATGTAACATAATTCCTTGAAGCATAAGCAATCACATTTCCCCCCTTTTCATCACACATAACAAATCCCCCTTTTTTTTAAAACACACTATATATTGTGAATATTCATCATTGTTTTAAAACACTAGAATTTGGGGTAGAGACTAACCTTTTTTTTCCCTTGAAAGCTTTTTTCCCCTTGTGTTAGTCCATTTAAACTTTTCATTTTTTGGTCAACTGGGTAGTGGTCTAGCAATATTTAAAAAATCTTTGACAAAATTTTAGTAATATTTTTTTTGCAAAACCCAAAACACTTTGCCCCTTGCACTATGTGGGGTTGTTTTCCAATCTCTTATGGCCTTAATTTTTTCTGGGCCCCATTGATATACCTTTCCAAAAATGATATATCTAAGGAAAGATATCTCCTTTAAAAGAAGTAACACTTAGAAGCTTTGCTATACTTATGTTTCCCTTTAAAGGTTTAAATATGGGCCTTAAATGCTTTCATGTTGTTTGTGAACTGAAAAACCAAAATTCATCAATGAAGATGACACAAAAGTTTTCCTCTGGGTACCTATTTCTACTTTTATCCTTTTTTCTTTTCCACATAAGCATTACTTTTCCCTTTTTAAATTCCCCCATCATCTTTATCACCACTTGCTCTAAAGGCCAACTGTTCATTAAAGGGGTCTTGTTTTCATGTTGAGGACTAAGTGTTCGTCTTCACACTATTTGAGGAGTTACGGTAGTTTTAAAACTTGACTTTTAGCTTCTTTAAAAATCCTTACTATAGAACTGATATAATTTTTCACTTTTGTTTTTCTTTTTTAGCTTTCCCTTTCTTTGTGAGTCCCTATTTTTCGGGTATGTTCATCTTTGGGCCTCATGGGGGATAGTCCTCTTCCCTTCAATTTTGATATTCCCCTTTCCCAAGTGAAAACAAAATCATATTTTTATAATTCCCCACTCTTCAAGTTCTTTTTTTAGGATTCATTATGTTCTTGAGAAGTCATAGATGTAACACCACAAAAGAAACCTTTCTTTGAAAAATAAGCTTGTTGCTTAAATTTGGAATCCAACTCCACATGACATTGTTTCTTTCTAGTAACATACTCCACATGATAAAGAGGTTAAAATACCAACAACTCCAATGCCATTCATTTTTCATTCAGCAGGGACAAGAAAGGAAAGGGGACGATCAGTAACTTTTCTTTTTATGAAACCCCTTTTTGAAGTGATGAATTTAAAAAGCTTTTTCTCCTTGAAATTTGATGCTTAAAAGAGTGTCCAAACCTTTGCTAAGAATGCAGAGGGATTAGAACCGTTTGATGGATATAACAGGGGGAAAAGGGCAAATATATTTCACAAAAATTGTGTCATAGACTGTGGATGTTTTGCGAAAAGTATGAGTGAGACTTCATTTCACAAACCAAAATACAGTTTTCCTTGAAGCTTTTAAGGACGCCAAAAATTCATGGGAACTTCTCTATGTATCTTTTCCTTTTGTGATAGCAAGTTTTCCCCAAGCGATTTAAAAAGAGTCCCCCTCGAATTGCTACAACCAAAATCTCTAATAATTTTCCAAATTTAGATAGCATTTAGCTGAAACCCACAAATGTACCAATTAAAATAAAACAATTTTATAAAAAAAATAAGACCAATGTAAGTCTTCGAGTTCCCAATTGTTCAAGAAGGATCCCAAAACAGGTTCTAAGTCCCTACTCTTTCTCATTAATGGATTCTATGGTTTCATTGGGTTTTTATTCTCATCATCCCCCGGGGCCTAGGGAAGATTTCCCCTCAAACTAAGGGGGTTTTTCCCCTAAACTTAAAACCTTAGTTTGCATGTGTTTGTCACCTTAATCTTGATTACCAGAAATTTTTTTTTTGATTTCCCTTTTAAAACCGGACCTAAATTGGTGACAAGGAGCAAGGAGCCCATTCACCACCTTCAAAAAATACATAGGGTTTCAAACCAACAGCAGAACCCCTATCAAAAACTAAGGTCTATCTAGTAGTAATGTGATGCACAATAGGAAGAAAAAATCATAAACAATTTCATTTTTGTTTTTTTTTTCCCCTATGAGATTAGAACCTTAGCCCTCGAGTGATATAAAATCTACTTGTATACCAACTAATGCAATTTATAGGGATTAAGTTGTAGACAGTGACAATAAATCATTTACTATTGACACTACACATTTTGTGCAACTACCACCTCAATGGGAAGGCACAAAGATTACCTTGAACTTATGGGGAGTTGGAATGGGGTTTTCCCCTCATACTCCTAAATATCAAGTTATCTGACCCTATAAACACATTAATAGCCAGATATTTATCATTTCCCTTATCTTCTGGCCTTGCATCTAGATCATCATAATACTCTTGGCACATTGACAAATCAATTGGCTCAACTACTCTTCCTTCCACCTTTTCCACTCCATAGCAGTCATCACCCTTTTTGGGGCCTGAAAAACTATGTTCAAAAAACCCCTGCATTGAAGCATTTTGGGTTTTAGCATCTTCCACTTGATATCACCCCAATAACCACTTTTTTTCCCCTTTCCCCCTTTAGTAACAATTGCAATTGAGTCCCACACCATATAATTCCCCCTTTTTCCCCCTTTTTAAACCTATTAAATACGACCCATTTTGCTTTTAGTAGCCAAACCATTACTCCCTACTCAAATGGGTTAGATCTCTCTATCTCTCCACTTTTAGAGTTAACTAAAAGCCTTACAATGGTGTCATACCTTTGCCCCTATAATAAAAGAATCTTATATTCAACCCCCGACACAAATCACACTGGTTTTTCAGAGGGTTTAAAATAACTCACATCTAAACTCAAAGTCCAGACTTCTAAACATACTCACAAAAATTTTTTTCCTCCTTTCCCCAATGTTTGGAGACGTATTTAAAAACCCTACCTATAAAGCCAGTATAAATCTCCTCCCCCTAACTCGTTTCTTTTTCCCACAAGTACGAATCCAGCATCACCATCCTTTTCTATTACTAAAGGTTCTTCCCCATAAGGGAACTACCTTGTAAATCTACCCCTACGAGACGAAATCGAGTGTGATCATTAATTTTATAAACCCAAAAAAGGCCCTCTACCTTTTCTTTCCCGTCCCAGATAATCCTTTTTGAAACCCTCCCCAAATGAAGGCATCCCAAATTACATATCTACACCCCGGGGGGGCTTGAACTTACGGTTAGATAAGGTTCATCCTCAAAGTTATCATCCCTTTCCTCCTAAAAAGCAGAAACCCTCCCATTCTCCTCCCCTATTTTCCCCCCATTCTCCCCCTTTCCCCAACGTGCATTAAAGAGGGACTATTTGAGGTGAGGGAGCCTATGGATTTGCTATTGGTTTTTTTGTATTGTCACTATCAACCCGTAATGCTATGTACAACAATATGGGAAGAACCTACAAATGTTTTTTCTAAAATTCTTCCCCCTACAACACGATTCCTTGACCTTCTCCAACCTGACTATTGCCTCTTCCCCAAATTTCCCCTATTCACACTATCATTGACATGGAATTGAATTAAACCTTACAAATTTTTTTTTTTTTTAAATCACAGTCACACCTTCACAACACAAGCCTCCAATTTCAAATCACACACCACATACAAAAACAACACACACTTCACACCAAAAACAACTCCAAAAACTTTTTTTTTTTTTTTTTTACAATCACACCTCCCTAACCAATTTCTTCCCAAATTTTAAGAAAAATACACTTGTCACTTTACACCCAACTTTTTAATTCCCCACCACAAAACAACACTCCTTCACCTCAACACCACTCAAACACGCTCAACCCTTTAAACAAATCACATTAACAATGGCTCCCACACCCCATGGAACACAAGAATTCATGGCACTAAACCCTCCTATAAAAATTGTCTCAATTACTTATTAATATTGGGAAACAAAGCAAATTATGAATAATTACTACACAATTTAAAAATTATGGAATAAAAATTTAAGAAAACCCCAACCTTCCATGCAAGTAACCTGGAAAGAAATGTAGATTTGATTTCCAACTTAAAATCCGTAATTTGAATTAATCACGCAAAATTCAACAAAAAATTTCTCAATCTCACTTCATACAAAAACAATATCAAAGGCATGGCAAACCCAAAATTTCCCAAATTAAAAAAATCAAAACTCCACATTAATTCCCTTCCCTCAAACTATGCTCAAATACCAAAAAATTGGCCTTTACAATTTCAATTACATAATGCTAATTAAGATACAATTTAACAATTGTCAATCAAAATGCATAAACCTTTAATTATGTGAAACAAGAATGAAATGAAGCTCCAATTTTTTACCAGATATTACACTAGAGAATTAGGAACAACTTTCAATTGTTAAAATTTCTCACAACAATCCAGCCCCACTCGCCCTAATCCCTAATTTAAAATTGATAAGAAATTTTTCGGAAAGAGAGAGGGCTTTTTTATTAAGTAGCACAAAAAAAATCAACCAAAAGCCTTTTTGTTTTCTCTTTCAATATTTAATTAGTACTAAAGGAAAAATCACTTGGGAAAGGGGGACAATGGCCAGTCTTTTAGGCTCCATTTTGGTCAAATTTAAAAGCCAAAGGCTACTCTAAATCATTTTGTTTTCATGGACCCAAAATTTTCAAACACATAGCACTTGGTCATTCATCTTTTGTCCAATACAAAATTTAAAAACAATTTTAAACTTCCCCTTCATTCATCTACAACTAAAAACAATTTAAGATGATTTCTTACTCTAAAAAAAAACTAAATTAACAAAAAAAACAAAAAGAAAGTAAAGGTTTGAAATTGATGTGCTTTTGTCCAATTTCAAACAACAATAAAATGAAAATCAATTACACAATTATACTCAAAAGGGAGATGAAATTTATCTAAAAACGAATACCAAATGGATGTAAGATCCAACAAATATGTGACTTAAATGGATGAACACCAATGAACTAGATCAATTTCAAAATTGAATAATCAAATCAAAAAATACAACCCTAATTCACGTGAAGAACAAGTAACCACAATTTGTGCCAATTTTGACTCCCCTAAACACAATTTGTTAAACAACAAAAGTAAGATTGATATGACTCACAATTTTATTCTCTTTTGATTCTCGTCACAATTTCACAACGAAATTGATAAGAGATCTTTGATTTAAAGGATGAACCCTCACTGCCAAAGTGTATGTTTTCTCAAAAAAATTAAAAGCTCCCTAAAAACCCTAGTTACAGTATTTATACTTGCTCTAATTAGGTAAAAAACACCCCAAAATTACAAAGACGCCATAAGTGCTGGTTCCAAAATCTTGAAATAAAGTAAAAAAATAAAATGGTGGGTTCTCATAAGCACAATTACAAATACAAATAGTCTTCAAGTAGCTAGTTTTTTCACTTCAATTGGATAATTTGTGGGCTATTAGATGTGACTCCAAGAATGCCCGACACATTGATCCTTAGTGCATGTTATTGGGCTATCCTGTAAAACCGATAATGTACTTGCTAAAGTGCAAAATTAAACATTATTAGATAACATGGTCCATACAAGAATGTCTAGGTTCACGCTTTCAAGTTAAGTTTCCCCACTGCTGAATCGCATGGTAGATTCCCATCACTCCTCAGGCCTCTAAAGATTTGCCCTCAAGTCTAAGGGGTCTTCTCTTGGACTGAAACCTAATGTTTTTTTCGCTTGTTTTCTACCTTCTTGGAAGAGCCAGCGGTGTTTCTAATTTTTCTTAGAACGAGCGCACCTCAGATAGAGACATAAGAGTCAAGACTATCCATATCCCCTCCTTTTAAAAACATGTCATGTTTTTGAACCCATCATGTAACACCTTTCTATCAAATAACCAGGTCTACACAATAATAATGAAAGGCGTACATAGGAAGCACTCAAGATAATCTCATCACTATTTTTATCTCCTATACTGATTACACCTTTGCCCTCTATGTAACATGCAAACACCTCATTGTCTAACCAATGCAATTTAAAGGGCTACGATACGGGCTAGGGGTTTAAATTTGGGTAAGTTACTACTAATGCAGCAGATATACATTAGTGCAACACCACCATCAATAAAAAGCACACAAAGGTTACCTCAAAATTTGATAAGGTGAGTGGAATAAAGGGCTCCCTCTGTATGTGCCTTGCATCGGAGATAAAGTTAAAAAACCCCTCGCAACACATTAATAGGTAAGTTTAAATTTTCACCATTTTTGTCCCATGTGCCCCAATTCTGATCATCATAGTACTCTTGCAAGGGTATGATAAATCTGTAGGCTCAAATACTTCTTCCTCAACTTCTTCTTCGATGCCCTCCATAATAGTCATTACTCTTTTATTAGGACACTATGCAACCATATGTCAAAATCCCCTGCATTTGAAACATTTAATCTGGGCCCTCTTCCCACTAGTTAACCTCGGTATTGTTTGCCTAACATCATATCCAACTACCTCTTTACCTTTCCCAAAAACATTTTCTCCTTTCTACACTAAGGATAACTCCGTCTATACCTTGGCATGTTCGCCCTCTCCCTTTTGGTCTACCCAACTGACTATCAGTCCCTATGGATTTAAATATAGTACTAGGCCATAACTAGTGACCCGAATGGATTGGATCGCCTCTTCCTTCCCACTTCAAGGCTAACTATATAGCCTCACCAAGTGTACTATACCTTTGCAGCTCAAAAAACATAGGCTATCTCATATTCAACCAAACACAAAACATGCTGGGGTTTGCTCAGAGGCTCTACTGATCCACATCTATCATTAACGTCTCAAACTCCTAAACATAGTCATCTACTATTTTGCCTCCCTATCCAATGTTTGGAGACCATAAACAGTTCCTACCTATAGTGCTCAGGAATGAACCTTTTCTTGGAAACCCCGTTTCATGTTTCTCCAGTGTGTATTTTAGCCTCTCCATCCTTCACTACAAATCCCCAAAATTTTCTTCCACCACAAGGCGATATAACCTATGAACTCTATAGCGCAAAAAGAACCTAGTTTTATCATAATCTTATAACACTCAAAAAAGGCCCTCAATCTTATCTTCCAATCGGGTAATCATCTGTTGACCCTACCATCAATAAAGGCATTTGTAGTTCATATATTCTAGTCCCCTAAGTGGCCTAAAATCCCTGTTTGGGTATGGATTAACCCCAAAGTTATCATCTCTCTCCTCCCTAAGAGCATGATTTATCTCCTTCCACTCTCTTTCCCATATTTCCTCCTATTGCTCCCCCCCCTTTGAATATTCTAAGGAGCTAGTCTAGAGGTGGTGCCTGAGGATTCGCCACTGTGGTTTAGCATCGTCATCCTATTAATCCTTACTGCTAATGTAGCAACAATAGTGGTAAGCCCTAAAGTTGTTCCTCTAAAGTTCTCCCACCTACAGTATGATGACCCATCCTCCACCAACTTGGCTATTGGGCCCCATTTCCAATCCCCCAAATTCACACTATCATTCGACATAGTTGTGGATTTGATTTGTCGAATTACAAAGATAGCCCAAAACAATGTAGTGCACTCTCTTTACACAACCAACTTAACCACCACACAATAACAAATAACCTACAAAAGTAAACACAAAAAACTCCACTTAACCTCACACACTTCACACTTCAATTATGGGAACAACAAATTGAAGCATTAATTAAACACTCTTCTAAATAGTAGGTTAATGAATTCAACTAAGCAAGTTTCAAGCATTAATATATAATAACTCCCACACTTTAATGCTTGCTTTTGAAATTTAAATTTTAACCACTATAACTCCCTTTTTAATCACAGCACATAACACACTTCCACTTCCACGTGTCGCACCCTTTTCACCACAACACACATAACACAACATGTTGTAACACCCTTCTCAACACAAATCAACTCACCTTCCCCACATACACACATCCTCAATCACGGTGCAAGTTTTAACACAACAATCCACTTACATTTCACGTGCAGCACTTCCTCAATCTACAAAACACTCACTTCACTACACAATCACGGCTCAACAAATTCAAATACTACTCTTTAATGCAACTTCTCCACAAATGTAAGAAGCAATTCAAAATTCAAATAACATTTAATCAATACTACACAATAACTTCTTCAAACTAAATGAATATGTTTAAATTTCAAATAATTTCCCTAATCTCCACGTAAGGCAAATATGAAAATTGCAAATGACACTCCTCAATTTTGAAAACACAAACAAGCAATTCACTCTTCTTTGTCTCAATGAATGCAACTTCAATTCCAAATAAGCACAAAGAAAACACACCTCCTTCCCCACCAAGTTAAAGAAGAAAAAGGGCTACTACAAGTACTCCAACCATTTCCCCCAAACAACAATTAAAAGGGCAAAAAAAACCAAATCAACTCTACAAATTCACTTCAAAAAATTGGATCAAAAAATCAAATTCAAAAACCCCTAAATGTCAAATCGTTCACGCAATTCCCTCTCAAACCGTTTCGATACCAAATTAGATGTCTTTTGCCCAAACAAAACACCAAACAAATGAAGAATCAATTACATATTTAACTCAAAATGGCGTGATGGACTTAAATCCAAATAAAATACCAAAGGAGAAATAAACAAGTATTGACTTCAGGGGATAACATCAATTGAACTAAGATTCAAGTTCAAATTGAAAAATCAAATAAAAAAAACAACCCAAATTTCCGGGAAAAACATTTAACCACAAAGTACCGAGAATTACTCACAAACCCAAAATTTTTAAAAAACAAAAAAAATTTGATAGACCATAATCTACCTTTTTTAATTCTTACCATAATTTCACAATAAAATTGATAAAGACTTTGATTGAAAGGGAAAACCCTTCAGGGGCCAAAGGTATTTTTTTCTAAAAAATACAAAACTCCCAAAAAACCCCTAGTTAGAATTATTTATATTTGCTTCAGTTAGGGAAAAACACCCCAAAATTCAAAGATGCCACAAGGGGCCCAGTTCTAAAATCATAAAATACAAGAAAAAAATAAAATGTCATTCCTAAACAAAAATTACAAATACAAATGGTCTTAAAGTGCCTGGTTTCTTCCTCATTTAAAAAATTTGTTACTTTTGGGTGTGACTCCAAGAATGCCGCAAGTTATCCCCTTAATGCATTTTATTTTGCCATCCGTAAAACCGATAAACGACTTGCTAAAGGCAAAATCAAACATTTTAATAACATTAGCCATATGTGGATTCTAGGGTCATGCACCAAGTTAGGTTTCCCCACTGCTACAACGCAAGGTGGGTTTTTCCTCAAAATTAGGGATAGGTTGCCTCCTAAGTAGTGCTTTCTTAAAGCATTTGCTCAATGTAAAGAATGGTTAGCCCAGGTTGTAGGGAGAGGATTTTTAATTCCTAACAAACTTTAAAAGCCTTTTTGCCTCGTAAATAGCTTGCATATTGTCCATTTTCCAAATACTCCTTTTTTTTGGATGTTTAATTTAATAGTCCCATAGGAAATACTTGCTTAACCGTAAATGACCCACCAATAGATTTGAGCTTTCTAAGAAAACCTTTAACCTAGATTTTTAAAAAAATGAGATCCCCTTTCTTTGAAGTTTTTTGGGCCATTGATCCTAGTGTAGATATTTTTTTGCTTTTTCCCTGGAAGCAACAGTTGTAATACCATAAACCCTTGAACATGATTGTGGAAGCCACATAAATTTTAAACACCTCAACTTTCTTCTCCTACTTCTAAGGGTTGAAAATCATAATTTTTTGTAGCCAATCTTCAAAGAGAGTTAAGCTTTTTTTTCAAGTCTTTTTTTTTAAAAGTCCACTAACTGCAATGCTATCATTTGCCTAATTTGAAAATTTTAGGCCTTTAAAAAAATTTTGGGCACTTGACGCCACTCTGGGATCCTGGATGGGGGCTTTTTCCTCTTTTGATTTATTAAACCTCCCAATCTCATACAATTCTCCAACGTTGACGATAGGATTGAATTTCAGCTAAAAGCTTAGTTGTTTTTAAGGGGGAAAAGAACTGTCCATGAACCTTTTTAAAACTTTTGCTGTGTAATGATGAAGTTTCTTGCAATTAGCTCAACCATTGCTTGCCCTTTTCCCCTTAAATGAGAATGGAAAAGTTGAAACAATTGCACATCATTTACACCATTGAACAAAAAAGTTCACATATCCCAAAAAAAATTAAATGACATTGAGATCTTTGCCCCTTTCAAACCCATCAAAATTTGAATTTTGTTGCACCACTTTTGATAGTTGGCTTTAAATTTTAAAGTTGTTTTTATCCCCATATCGGGAATTTTTCTGGAGTTAACAAAAAACTGAATTTTGGGTTTGTAAAATCAATTGGTTTTTTGTAATGGGGAAGGCAAATTTTTGATTTCCTTTGGGTTTTGCCTTGAGCAGATTCTCATTTTGGGTTAGCTTCTCTTCTTCTTGAATTCCCCCTTAACAATTTTGATGAACTCATGTAAACACCCCCTTTTTGCCCTAAAATAAAAAAATAATCAATAAAAAATCAATTTCCCAATTTTTCCCAATTTTTTCCATATTTTTTTTAATTTTTGCAAAAATAATAAAAAAATTCAAAAAAATAAAAAAAAAGGAAAAAACCCTCAAATTTTTAAAAAAATTTCAGAAAAGGGAAAATAAGGATTAAATAATTTTTTTCAAATTTTTGTAATTTCAAAAAATACAAAAAAAAAAAAAATTGCATCGCATATATACAATTTGCGAAATAAATAAAATTTAGAAATGGGCCTAGCTCAGCTGGTCCGAGCACAGTCGGGCAGGCGTGTGCAGGTGCGAGGTTAGGGTTTCGAAACCGAGGGAAGCAATCCGCGTTTGCAAATTTTTCCTTTACTTGGGACACGTGGCAGCTCAATTGGTTGGAGCAAAACGCACGAAACCGGGCACGTGATTGTTTTCAACCTCGTCCGAGACGCCGGCGAAGGGAAAAATTCGAATTTGGGCCGTTGCGATTCGATTTTTGCACAAATCAACAGATCTTCACAAATTGAATAAACATCATCCAATTGGAATAAATTTCTCAATAAATCGATGGATTTAGACAAATCGGAGTTGGTTCGTTCAACCGCAAATCCGATTTTCCTCGATCGGTGGAATCGAGCTTACCCCACTCGTTTTTCGAAGCAATAAATAAGGATGAAGTGAGGAACCCAAGACAAAAGATCAAAAGCCAGAAAGGGAGGAAAAAGAGAGAATCGAAGTTCACCAGAGTGTTCGAACCGCGACCGCCAATCAAGAGTTGGGCAACCCGCTAAGGGCGTTCTGGAGCAAACCACCGCCATCATTGGATTCCTCACCCTCGATAACCTAGGATCGACACCTCAACCGCTGAAAAAGGCCGCCGGAACGCCGTCAACGAGCACCCCCCTGCCGCCGTGTCCGACCCGCATCCCCCCGCCCCCACGCACCGACCCATATCCATTTAAGTCGGATTTTTCTAATTGTCTTTAATTTATTTATTTATTTGGTTTATTTTTTTCGAATTAATTATTTGTTATTAATTTAAATTATGTGTTATTTATATTTCCAAAAAGTAAAAAAATGTTAGAAATTAAATCTTTAGGGTTTAACGATAAAAAATAAAAATATAATTATAAAATAAAAAATAAAAATAATTAAAAAAAAAATGATAATAAAAGTTTAGGTGATAAAATAGGATAGATAAGAATCTAGGGGGAAAATTTTTAGTGAAACAAAAATTCATAAAAAATTTTGAAAAAATAAAAAATAATAAAAAATTATACAAAATCATGAAAACTCATAAAGATTATAAAAAATAATAAAAAATAATAAAAATCATTAAAAATTAAAAGAAAAAAAAAAGAAAAAAAAGTTAAAAAATAAATAAAAAATAAAAATTTATATAGCTAAATAAGGGAAAAAAAAGAAAAAAATGAGTTTTACCCCTTAGAAAAATCATTTTCTCAAATAAATCCAAAATTGATGTTTTTCCCTTAAAATTATTTTCAAAACTTAAATTAAAGCTTAGGCTTGATTTTTTAGAAAAATCCTGAAATGGTAAAAACATAAATCCCAAAAAAGATTTCAAAATTTAAAAATTCCCAAACACACTCAATCTTTTAAAGGAAAAGCGAACTACGGCTTGTTTGATCCTGAATAGCAAGTACGTAGCACCCAATGGGGCAACCTTTAAAAAAAAATAAAAAATTCATTTTCTTAAATAAATTCACTCAAAAAAACAATAAAATGCAACAAAAATAAAATAAAAGACATTTCTAAATAGGGATAATTTTAGGAGAATTAGGGGGAACCTTAGGGTTTTAATAGGTTAGCCTCCGAACTTAGAAACTCTGGTTTTCCTTTTCCTTTTCACCAAAACGAGAAGAGGAAATCACGACGACTATGGGCTAAATTAAGACTAATCCGCTCCTTAGTCTTAATTCAATCTTTCCCAACAACAGTTGGGTGGTGACTCCAAAATTAAACGAAATTCCTAACTCAAGTCAGGGTCTATATTAGATGAGCATAGGGGCTATCTAGATCAGATTAGGATGGGAAAATAAAAAATTAGACTCACAGGATGGCGACTCCACTAAAGACCCCTTTCCCGTAGGCTAGCCACCTGAATCTCCTCAATTTGTTCCTTTTTCTTTAAGAAATGTCTTCTGTTGCTAACTTTTCAAGAATTAGCTAGATTTTATTTTTTTTTTGAGTCTCATGCATACATTTTTGTGAATAGATACGGTCAACCCGAACCGTACTAGACCTTTTCGGGGGCCCTGTATAGGTTTTTGGCGAAATGAGTTGAAATTT
>JBBMOL010001785.1:0-32391 GCA_037954665.1 Laguncularia racemosa
CTCCGTTCATCGTTGTGCGCAAACCAGAGTTGGCATCAAAGAGTTATTCTTGTTGTTGTGAAACCAATCCATATTCGGATTCGTTTCGTTACGCTTTCCGCACTGTGTCACATTTTTTTTAGGCTGATGATTACAGTTCGGAAGGTTGGAAAGTACGTGACTGAGGAAGGGAGAATGGGAAAAGTTGCCAAGAAGGATAAATCGATCGGGGCAGTAACACTTTGACCCCATCTTGCAATCATTTTCTAGGATTATGTCACTCCATCCTCTTGATTTCACATAAGAGACAGCATCAATAATTGCCCACAACTCACTACAATTGGTGAGCTTGCATCGCATGATCTGGAGCTTCCCCTACAAACTATTCCATGAGCATTCCTTTGTAATGAAACCAACTGTTGCTTCACTTGTACAACGTTGAAAGCACCAATCCGTGTTTATTTTGGTAATAAGGCCTAAAGAGTTAAGCCTACAAATAATTGGGATGATCAAGGAAGATTTAACATGGTAGATTTACAGTAAAGCCCGTTGAATTGACCTAGTTTAATTCAATTTTTCTTAATAAGGCTTGTACATGAAAGACATTTAATAGACCTAAGTTTATTAAAGGCTTATAACCAAAATTCATGTTTTCAATCGTTAATCGCCATTATCATTTAACGGATTAGATGCATGATCAAAACATCATAAATACCTAAGACATTCTTATTCAAGGAGAGGTTTTTAGAAAAAATGTTTTTACTCCGTCGGACTTTTCTCTCAAAAGATCAAAATCATAATATATTATAGAACTTTTATCTGTCATTAGAATGCTTAAACTTAATTCGAAATTGCCTACTCCTCCTTCTTATCCCATCATCCTTGATCATTTTATACGTGTTGCTTCTCTCATTAGGTCACGTGTAGCGTGATCTCACGTAGCACGCACACAAATTCCTACTCGAACCTATACCACCATACCATATATATATTATATACATATATCATACATAATAGGGATACTCCAACTATATTTACACTACTACTCTAGGTTTTATCCCAACAAATAGCAAACTAAAATAGCTGCCTCCAATATAGGGCCGAAATTTGAACCGGTTTGAAATGGATTATATAAAACCCATAACCATTCTGGTATCATGCCAGGTTTCTCAAATCCATATTAAATTCTACAAAATTCTTATTGCACACATAAAATCCACTTGCTAAAATAATGGAAATCCACAATACACTAGAAATCCGCATGATTAATTACTAAGTTTTTACTAAAATATTTTAGCATCCATATTTGAACAAAAAGAGTAGCAATTTGGACAAGGAGTTATACAGGTAACTAAGGTAAATAGACCAAAAAATTTGGCATGAAGTTGAGTTTTAAACGACATGTCGTAGTTGGGTACCTGGAAATTTTATTTCAACGGAAGACATCATATATCGACACAAGTCAGATTTGAAAGCCATTCGCTGTACTGTGTTTTGGAGTAACGATCATCTTTCTCATACAAGTCTTTGCCATTTTATATTGTCAAGACATCATTTTGGAAAAAAGCATTCGGCGCAACAATCTCAGGAAGAAACGGAAATACAATTCCAAAGACGACCATTGTAATTCTAATGATATGTCGAATGCGTGATTTGACTATCATTATTTTCGAAAAAAGGAAAAAATATTAAAATGAATGAAACGAAAAGAAAAAAAAATACTTGTTTTTATTATTTAAAAAACAAAGAAAATAAAGGGAATAATATATATAGAAAATTCATTTTTAAAAAATTTATAAACCTATAATTATTAAATTATCCTTCATAAATAAAAATTTATTAAAATAATAGCATTTATAATGGATAAAATAGTAATTTAACCGTTTTTCCTTCCTATTTCTTTATTTTGGGAGGGAACACTTTTTATGGGGCCTATGAATTCAAATCCTCCCATATAAATTTTTCTTCAATCCCAACAATAGAAAACCTAAATATTACTTCCTCTTTCGTTCTTCCCTTCCCCTTTCCATTGTCCCAAACATAGTTTACATGTTTTAGTAAGGGGAGGAATTTGAGTACGACTACTAGAGTAATTTAAACTAAATGGATTCTTGAAGTCCTGCCAATATACTATATGCAAGTTTCAGCATTATCATAGAAGATCTTAGTTAAACTAGAACAAATTATAAGGAATTTTCTATGTTATGACAATAAAGATGGGAACATAGTCAATTTGGCACAACTGTCTTCCTCCAATTATTATTATTATGGAGAATTCAACATGATAGCCTTTCCCTGCAAAAAATCTGAAAAGAAGACACATTATGGATAAGATGTGATGAGGCTACAGGAGATCTGAAACATATATTTATTAAGACATCTCAGCAGGATTCGTTTCAATTTGCTGGGAAAAGCTTTCGCTCTTGTCGGAGATGAAGATTGAAGCCGTCCCAAGGGAACTCGACTCTGTTGCTAATAGCTTGGCGGCAAAATTCATCAAATGGACGATGCTGAGATGGCTTTTGTTACTCCTCATGTGGAGCTTTTGCATTTTGCTAGAATTTCTGTTTCGTGCATGCCTATGACTAAAAGCAAAGAAGATACCTTGATATGTTTGTTTCGTACAAACACATTCAGTTATAAGAAAACCACGCTACTCTTCACTAAACCGTCCACATGCTCCATACTTTTCACTTCAAAAAAATTCATTTAAGTAAATTGTGTTGATTTATTTTCAAGCTCTTGCGGAAAATTCCTACACTACTAAGTTTATAGCTAAATGAAGCAGATAAAATCAATTCTGGTAACCAGCGGGGTTCAATGCCTTTATAGAGCATCAACAGACTCACAGTCAATTTGAAATTGAGAGCAAAACAGCACAAGTACAAAAAGAGCCTAGCCCAGATAAAATTTACAAAAGATGATGAATCTGTCCTGACTAGAATACAGTAGTCTTGTTATAACATCTACCAATACTTCTTATTGACACAAGCACTGTCCTTAAGAAGAGGTCCTCCATTGCAGCTCGACCTGAATCTGTCCGTTCTTTGAGTCGATGAGATTGTATTTCGCATTGATTCTTTTGTTGGAAACAACATCAGATAGGTAGATATCCGCATAGCCTAGTGGTTCCTGAATGATAAAGAGCATGAAAATCATTAAGGGAAAAAGTTTTCTAAGGTCGTTAGTTTTGCTATGCAGAGTTTTAGAGCTAAAAAACCCATTTAATTCTTGATAATCTACTCACCAAATGGCAAATATTATTTTCTGCAAGTTCAAAAAAATACTGGCCTTGGCCTTCCTCATGCGGATAGCTGAGTTAACAACTAATCAATGCATAAAAAGAGATCCACCATATGATCTCAGGGATGAGAAATGAATATGTACCTTGGGATGCAGTATGCTCAGGTTGCCGAGCCTTGAGGAGACGCTGACCACTTCCACATGAAGTCTATCGTTGGTGGGTGGTTCCTCCACCATAAACTGGAATTCCTCATCCCATCTTGGGTCTCTGTTCTTCTTTACAGTCTATGAAAATGCCAAAAAGAAACAGTCAAGAAGCAGAAAGAAACAGAAATAGAGCTTATCCAGTGAGAAGCTAAACACGTTGGAAAATGAGATGGGAAAATTAAGATGCCTGGAATTGAAGTAGATCGGGTGGTGAAGATGGGTCAGAAAACCATGGGTATATATGAAAGAAATTAATTATGTAATTATAGGATCTGAAATGCTAGCATGTTAAGAAAATCTTCCACAAGTTAATAGTCACAGCAAACAAGACAAACTGAGAAAACTCCACCAAAAAGCAAGGCAGGTATATAGGATGGCCCAGATGGAAATCATATACATATACATACCCTTGTTTTTCTCTCCTCCCCTCGGAAGAGCAAACGAACATGAGGATTTGTGTGGTATTTTCCTTCAACATCCTGCGCTTCATGTACAATTACAACAAGCAAACCACCACCAGCAGGGGTTCCTTCAGGAGCCTTCTGAACCTCATTTGGATCATCAAGATCCTCAGGCATCTCATCATCCTTGAAAGGTTTGTACGTCACTTCCATTACAATCTCACCACGTGACTTCTCATTTTGAGGATCATTGGGGTCCATGTTCTTCAAGAGGTTCAGAGTTAACACTTTGGTCTCCTCAGGCGTAAGTTCTTTCAATGGTACAACATTCATACCCATCTTGTCGTGTTTTCCTACCTGCAAATATGCAATATGCAGGTTATGACCCATAAGATAGCAACTACAAATATTTTAGCATAAATTACAATAATTTGGCCATTTTATCACTTTTATAATCAGTGTTATAATTTGTTCAGACACAATCTTGTTTTTAACGTCTTTCCATTTTTATAACCCATGTTATCTTTTTTGTCGGTCACATAACTCGTTTTTATTCACTTCTGTGGTCTTATATTTTTGGTCAATCATATAACTTTTATTTTGTTTTTGGTGAGTGTCTATCATATAACTTATGCCCCATCTTAAAATGGTTACTTCTTCAAGTTGTATAATTTGCAGGTTAGGGTTAGATAACTTTTTAAGCCATAACTGCATAACCAAGATGAATTGTACCTGTTCCCAGTCATAAACGATAAGCTCTAATGCTTGAGATTCTGGATCCTTAACAACCAAACTGAACTCTTCATTCCATTCAGGGTTTAGATTACTGTGTTTTACAGTCGTCTTCTTTGAAGATAACTTGTCTTCAGTAAGCTTAAGCTTCACATAAGGATCGGATTTTCCCAAAAGGTCTTTCTTTTTAAGTTTCATTGCCCTCACAACCTTCACATTGAGAATTCCGACTGGTTTCTTGGCAGCTCTATATTTAGAGAAAAAGTCATGAATAACCTGCAAGCTCAACATCATAGCCCAGTGAAAAAATTAAGGCAGAAAACTTACTTAGATGGATCCATGATGGGTACTTCTAGATACTTAGGCCACAAGTACATATTAGCAACTTGATCTTTTATGAGCTCCTGAAACACAAATCAACACAAAGAAAGAAGCATGAAATTGGACATCATACTTGAAGAGGCACCATATAATTGTAACATCATACCTTTAAAAGGTTTAAAAGGAGTAAACTATAACCTGGACAAATCGGTAAAGGCCTGGGATGGCCATAGCATCAGCACCCAGCAGCTTTAAACCAAAATCCACATGTGGCTGCACAAAGAACAAAACGACCTTGCTGTTTTAGAAACTGGACATAAAGCCCAAAGAAAACACTACATATTCTATCAATTAGAAAGCTTTATCACAAAATGTCAATTTAAAGAAATCAAAGATGATTGCTGAATCATGCCATAAAACAAGAATCAATTCCTTTGTAGCGTAAAAACTAACATACCTTCTCCATTAATGAGACAAATATTTTGGCAAAACATGGAAAAGTTGGAACCAGAGGCTTCAGAGTGATACGAGGAGAAGCAAATACTTGCAAATCAACAACCTGGAGTACATAAAAAGGTTAAGTGGTTTCTTCCAGGCAGCTACTGCTTAAATGCACAGAAAAATAGAAATAAAGAATCTGCGTGCATGTGGTGAGAGGTATGCATGGTGTATAAGAAGATAGAAACTAGAGGTGGCAACCTGATTTAGTGCATCAAAGTAGACTTTAGAACAATGATTCTAAATGAAAAACACCTAAAAAGAGAAAAGTGGAGCATCTGATGAAAGAATATGTGTGTGCGCGCGCGCGTATCTTTCAATCCCCAAGTATTAAATTACCTGCACAGTAGCTTTCAATCCAAAAGCTTTAGCAGCAATGGTAATATTTGGATTCCCTGCCCACTTAATGGACAACTCCATTATCAACTCCTTTTCATTGGTAACATAGACTTTCATTCCTGCAAATAGGGATGAAAAAAGGAAAACCTTCAGAAAAGAAATTCAAACTTTTTGCATTCACAAAAGTCATAATAACTTCCATAGCGGTCACAAATGCTGAAAGCTTGAAGCATGACCAATTCTCCAAAACCAAATAATTAGAATGATATATTTGAGTTAGTTTTGAAATGCAACAGCAAGAGAGGTAACATCTTATTCATAGTTATCCAAACAACTCGTTGCTCATGGAAATAGTATATTGAAACACATTATAACATCTTTTCTACATATATATATATATATATATATATTATATATCATATATCATATTTTTATGGTAACTATGATAAACCTTCTACTAATGCAAGATACGGCATTTAACTTTTTCATCAAAAGAATAACTGATAGCAAGACACATATAACAATGCATTAAAAAAAAAAAAAGAACAAAGAAAAAATAGA
Organism: Laguncularia racemosa; assembly: GCA_037954665.1. Taxonomy (NCBI): domain Eukaryota; kingdom Viridiplantae; phylum Streptophyta; class Magnoliopsida; order Myrtales; family Combretaceae; genus Laguncularia; species Laguncularia racemosa. The sequence goes on from JBBMOL010001785.1 coordinate 6,282, forward strand.
GAAAACCATAGAAGAACAGAGAAGCTTTACCCTGAAGAGTGGGTGGTAAAGAGCCCAATGTAAGCTCTTCAAATTCTACAGAGTCGATCTTATATTTTGGTATTTGCTCAGCAATGATGGGCTTAGCTATAGTCTTCACGGTTTTGCATATTGCCTGGAAAACATTAGGCGCACACAATCAGCTGTTGACTGTAGACATGCAAGTTAAAGAAAAAGACTTTTGAAAGAAACTGCAAATTTGACCCCACAATTGTAAGCAAACGCACCTTATCCAGATAGGGCCACATTGTCTCGAGAAATTTATTGAGCCAATCAACCTTTAACATGACAAAGTTTTCATCAGATAGCTATCATCCAAGAGCAACATTTGTTCAAGAACACTTGATAGGATTGATTCAACCATGATGATCAATAATCTAAACAGGGGCACTATTACAATTAGTGGAAAATAGAAGAATGAGGAATGGTATTTCCAACTTCAAAAAAAAAAAAAAAAAAGGGACAGACGACATGAAAATGATAGGTGTGCCATGCCAGTACATACCCGATCATAGTCTGGATTCTTAATCCATAGAGGTATCTCAGGCATTAAGCGCTGCAAAGTCTCAGTATCTTGCTCAACCAGAGGTCGAATTTCAGGATCCTAAAACCAATAGCCAGAAAGAAAGCAAAAAGTGTTAAAGCAACACGATAAAAATAAAAAGAAAATAAATCTTCATACTGTGTAACTCATTTTATTCTTAAGGTGAAAAACCAAAAAACATAAATTAAATTTTCATACTCGGCTAGAAATATCAACAACAGCAACAACACTAAGCTTTATCCCCACTAAGTGTGGAAAGCTCTGCGGATCTTATTTCACAATTGCAACTTATTGTAAACCACATCGAAAGTTAATGAATACCGAAAAGGTCGAAGGTCTTGAATTTCATCTCCGCCAAGCTAAAAGAGACCTCTGACTACACTCACCTACTTAAAAATGGCCGCCAAGATGAACATGTACAACGCAAGCGGGTACAAGAATTCCCCTACTTATATTCCTATTAATGTTTTGGTATATGCTCTTCCTAGTTCTGCTACAACTAAAGTTTATGCCTCGCGGGGTAAAATCCTGAGTATGCCAACGTGCAGCACTAGTAAAAGACACAAAGGCTCCGTCATCAATCTCAACTATTCTATCCCTCCAAATTTTCATGAGCTCTGCTATACATGATTCTGTTTCCGGATGGCACCTTCAAAATGGAATCCCATGCTTAAATACACATATATGATTATATAAATATAAATATAAATATATGACTAGGTGCCATCCCGCCAAAAATAGCTGGAGATGAATTAGCTTTTGTATAATGTGACAATTCAAGGCAAAAATCCATACAAAGCACCACAAAGATGATAATTCACACATCATAACAACTAATTCAAAGCTACAAGCATATATTACACAAATACAAATGATTTACTCTAAACAAACAAAATTACACTCACAAAACAACTGAATTTATAATTAACAAAAAGGGTATGTATAGAAACTGACCTTCACATCAGTTGGTTGAAAGTATATGAACATGTAGTAACCAATCAGAATACCAATTGAAGTTCCAATTCCAAATCCAAAAAAACCCAGAATTGTACTTATGATACCCATCTCAAAAATTCCAATCTTTACAGGACAACGACGGAAAAAGATTTGATCTTAAGTATTTCTACACAATGCTTATGAAAGATCAGAAGAACCCATAATTGGAAAGAAATAAAAAACCCATAGAAATAAATATTATCTCAAAAAAAAAACGCAAAATTCAAAATGTCAAATCACATTACATGAAAAAGATGAAAAAAAAGAAAAGAAAAGAAAAGAAAAGAGAGAAAGATGAAAATGGATAGACAGGTGAGTATTATAACTTATGAGTCTGGTCGTTTTTGAGTGGTGTTTAATGAGAGAGAGAAAGAAGAAAGAGGGAGTAATCTGATTTGTTATTATATGATTTCAATTTATTGCTATATACTACATACATATATATGTATATCTATTTTTGAAAAAGATTGTTTTGTGAGAAATGAGAAAAGTGCCATAAAGGAGGGCGTTTAATGTGGAAACCAATCTATTGGTTGAATTTAAAAGGAGAGGTGAAAGAAAGAGGTTGATTCAAACTGAGACGCCGGGTCAGGCAATGCATAGCGTGGCAAGTGTCGGTAACGCCTGCATGCTAGGGAAGACAGACTCACTCGCTATTAACCACAACCACTTCCGCGTCCGGTTCGTTAATTCATGGATTCTTCTTCTCAAAGTTTGTAGTTCATTTACGTCACAAAAAAATAAAAAGTTTGTATTCCCCTTCATCGGATCCATATTAGTTTTCTAACTTTATGAGTAAAATATAACTTTTATGTTCATTTTATTTGTATTTATCCCTTTCTATATTTAAAATTTAGTATTTAGGTTCAAAATTCTTCAAAAGATGTGTATTTAAACTCTTGTATAATCATTTCACTTTTGATTTTATATTATTTTTAAAAATTTTAAATAGAAAAATAATAAAATATGACCTAAAATCATGTTTTTCAAAGAGTTTGAGATATGAATGCTCAATTTTAAAGATGAGAAAACTAAAAAATAAAGGAAGTATATTTATAATTTATCATACCATTAGTTGATGTTAACATAAATTTGAATGTTTTGATTGTTTTTTTTTTTTCCTTTTTTTTCCCAATAATATGTTGTGTTTGAGCTTGACTTGAAACCACATTTGATGAACTTAAGCTAAACTCAAAGCCGCATTTGATGAAGTTAAACTTGAATCAATTAAAGTCAATTAGATTTAAATTATTTAAAAATCATTTTTCAATCAATATAATATTAATGTTCAAACTAGATTAATATTTAAATTAAACTTGAATTAGGTTAGTATCGTGCAATAATTGAAATTAGAAAGTCTCTATATCTTCCATTATAAGTGTCATTAAAAGCACTAAAATACAAAAAGAAAATATTGGAAGGATTTAAGTTTTCAAAACTTTTTCATTGCAGAATTGAAATTTTTATTTTTTATTCATTTGAAAACATATATTTTTTGTCATTAAAAATTTAATCTTTACCAATACTTATAATGGAAAGTAATGAAGTTCGTACTAGTAGGACTAATTCTGAAATGTAAAAACTAAAAACATAAGTCCTGAAACAAAAATTAAAAGAAAAAAAAAAGAAAGATCTAGTGTATTTTTTCTTTTTCACTTGTAGTAAACTATCATTACCAGCAATACCATCATTGTATAATTTCACTTATATGTTATAATGGCTTTTTATTATGATTGTTATAATGTTTTTTTTTTTCCCTTACTTTGCATTATAATTTCATTTGTAGTTTATAATATGATTGTTATAATGGAATTTTTTTTTCAAAAAAAAAAAGAAAATAATAACAACAACGGCAGGCTAGTTGCTTTTTCACCTTTCTCATACGGATATTCAGGACATTAAAGGCTAAAAATGAAAGAATACTCATTGCTTCCATGTTTCCTGCTCATGCTTATTCTATAACTAGCAATTAGCAAACACGCATGACTGATGGAAATGCCAAAATTAAAACATTTACAGGAAAAGATAAAAATATTAAGTGATTATTTAGCTTGATAATTAGATTTGTAAAGTTATAAATGACGGAATTGTGTGCCAAAAAAATAATAATAATAAAAATATGTAATTACATAAAAGGAAAAAAAAGGATAAATCATAAAAAAAAAGAAAAAAAAACTATAATGGTTATTATAGTGGAGTTAACATAATAGATTTTACCTTGAAACTAAAAATGCATATTCCTATATTATCAGGTTTTGAATAGATTTAGTTTAATTTTTTTTTTCAATTCTTAAAATCATCATACTATAATCAAAATTCAAGAAAAATCACACACATTTGATACCAATTTATCCGAATCAAAGTTATTTCATATAGTCCCTTAGGTATTAATTAATAAGCTTAAAAGATTGATTAATTAGATATTTTATGAAAATACAAAATGTTAATTTTCCTAGTAAATTTATTTGAATCGTGCGGTCGTGCTAAATCTTTCGTGTAAAAGGGAGCATAAGATTTTATTAAATATAATATTAGGAATAGCTTTGCATCGCGAATGGGATTACCCTGTCCAGTCACGAGTCACGACCTTTCAGTATATAAAAAGGCTGCAGCTTTCTCTCACTTCCGTTGTCTCTATTGCCGACATGGTGGAGCTCGTGTCGATAGGCCAATGATAGCTTTTTTATATCAACAACTGCATTCTTCCAGTGGGTTGATGTCTATGCTTTCACGTAAACTAATGACAGCTTTGGGGCCAATGTATAATTATAACTTAAAAACATTTATATTTGAATAAATATAAAATATATATTAAATAAATAAATAATAGACAAGCAAAACAGATTTTTAATATATAAAAATATGCCTAAAATGATTTCATATTACATTTCTATTGCTGACTTTGAATACGGTTTTAAGATTAAGTCATATAAATCCTGAACCTTTGATATAAAAATGCATACGGGATATGAAGTTATAGATCATTTTGGATATTAGCATGTAATTCCAAGGATAATATCATGCTATCTATTCAATTCACTATAATAGGTTTGTATTTTGGGTTTGCGATAACAATTTTATAAGAAATATTTATTATAAAAAACTAAATAATTATTTATTATTCAAACTTATAAATAATAATTCAATGCTAGAATTTACCTCTCCCTTTCCTCTTCTTTTTTTTTCAAAATAACATTATTAAAATCAAAATTAACAAGTGATAATATCATTACCCTTTTATTACATTAAGACTTTGTTTTATTGAGCAAAGTCAATGGGTAATTATTGTTTGACCTTTAGGTTAATATTGTATTTATTTGACACTTAATTTCAATCAATTCATTAATTTATTATCTTGTAAAGGGCTAATTTGGTCATAAGGAAATATTGGGCTATGCTCACTAGTTTATTTAGGCTTGACTCTTAAGCTAAATGATGGGGCCTAAAGAGTTTGGTTTATATTTGGGATGAATTAAGAAGATTTGACTTTATGAATTAGAAAAATAAATAGTTAGATTGATTTGTCCACTTCAACTTTTCTCTAATAGGCCTAGAACTTAAAAAAGAAAGGTTACTGTCTTTGATCCATAGCAAACTCATTAAGAGAAACACTTAGTCAAACTCATAAGTCTATAAATATTTAATCATAGCTTCTTCATTTAATAACTTTTGAAGAGATAAATGAAATAGCATTCTACTGTAACGTCTTTATTTTCAAAGATCAAATGAGTAATTCAAGTAAAGAATGAGCTCAATTGCCTAAATAATTTGTGATTGATGCCCTAAGCTACCTTGTTTATTACTTTTATATTTGAGACTCTAAGATTACCTATTCTTTCTCCCTATTATTCTATCTAAGTCATCCATCCATGTGTCATCTCTACACCTCTTCTTTGATGCCACATGTAGCATTAAACTCACATAAGACACATGTAACCATTTCAGCTAGACCTCTATATTTACATATCTCAACTTACTAAACTTGTCAATGTCATTGCTTGAGCTATTATCTCAATGGAGTTGAATGGATTTTTTATATTAGGAATTTATGAGCAAATAGGTACATACGAAGTCCCAATACTCAATATTTTAGGTGAGTTATTCAAATCCTTTATATTAAAAAAATTAATAATTTTATTTACATTTTAGGTGAATTATTTAAATCCTTTATCTTTATATCACAATGCCAAATAATTTTTAGATACATCATCGAAATACCAATGGAGAGATTAAATAATGCAACAATATAAATATAAATGACTTAAACAACTCACTTAAAAAATAAAGGATTTTATTAAAATTTATCACAAATGTAAAAAAGTTAAATGAGTAACTCAAAACATACAAGAGGCGAAAACGAGACATCATTTAAGGATATAAAAAACTAAATTCATGGCACATGATATGATGTATATTTTGAAAAAATTTATATCAATGACAATTTCTTTCACAGATCTATTTAACAAAAAGATTTAGGGCATGTTTTAATCATCACTTACCATATTTTTGTAATTTAGTGATAAACTTAGGTTGCATTTGGTTGATAAACTTTTAAAGTACTTGATAGGATAAAACTTATTGCACTATGTTTAGTTTGCAAATAAATTTGGTACTTGTTAAAACTTCTTTTTAGTACCATCCATACAAATCTCGAGGATTTTATCATTTGAATATAGTGGTATAAAAATTTTGGAAGAAGATAAAATAAAATTTAATAACCAAAATCTAAACTAACACTTATTTACAGTCATCACCTTACCACCACCTCTCGATTACTACTATCATTGCTATTACCTTTACCACTACCACTGCTAGAGTTTCCATTATTGCCATTACTACTGACGCAGCGAGGAAAGCGTAACGAAACAAATCCGAGATCGGATTGGTTTCACACAACAAAGAAATGATCTTTGATGTAAATTTGGTTGCGCGCAACCCGGAAATTGGAGAAAACTCTCTCTCAAAGTTTATTCCAACATGATAATAAAACGTACCCTAATCTATCTGACAAAAAAGTATTTATATGTTCCCGTAAAATATCTAAAAGGGGAAAATCTAAGCGTACACATGGAAAGAAATAATAAAATACACGCATAGTACACGGCTTGATACACGGCCGTGCCTCTAAGCCGTGTATGTTTCTGGGCATGCGACCCGCATAATACACGGTCGAGTACACGGCCATTCCTTTAGGCCGTGTGGGCTTCTGTGTATATGACGAGCATAGTACACGGTTTCATACACGGCCGTGCCTTTAGGCCGTGTATGACTACATGGTTTCATACACGGCCGTGCCTGTAGGCCGTGTATGCCTCTGTGAGAATCCTACTGGAGCACACGGCCGTGTCGCTGGGCGTGCCTGGGCCCGTGTAAGTGATACACGGCCCGGGTAAAATTATACATGGCCGTGCCCTTGGGCCGTGTAAGCTGCTGTGCCCTCCACGATGTCCGCATCATTCTCTCCCACCAAGGTAGAACTCGACCCCGAGTTCGCTTCTAGATAAAGGGGTGTGTCATCCGTGTAAAATGGAGATAAATTCACACACATTGAAGGTCCGGGAGATCTTCATGCTTTCCGGAAGGCCAACCACATAGGCGTTGTCATTTATTTTGGCCACTATTTTGTAGGGCCCATACTTCTTCGGCTGCCACTCGCTATATGTACCCACGGGGAAACGTTCTTTCCTTAAGAATACCATCACTAGGTCTTCCACATCGAATCACTTCTTCTTCTTATGTCTGTTGGCGGCTTTCTTATATCACTCATTCACTTTCTCAATTTGTTCTTTGATTTTCGATGCCACTGTGTGGTACTGTTCCGCCAAGTGCTTTGCTGCTACGTTGGTCTCCTCACCTTTGAGTAAGGAAACTAGGTCCAGAGTGTGAGAAGGTGCCTTAGTATATGCCACTGAAAAAGGTGATCTTCCAGTAGTTCTATGGATGGAACGGTTGTACCTCTCCATGTATCTAGAAAATAGGTTCAACCTCTTCTTATTGGCAGCTTTAGAATTGATATCCAAATACTTCCCAGTCACTGATCTACCACCCAATGGAGAATAACAAAGGAGGCCTATGTTGCGAATTTTCGGGTGGCATACTTCAACTAGATCCACTTCAAATCGGGTTCTAACAGGCAAACTATAGCTATTATGTATGCTAACAATATTTGGAACCCTTTCAACTTTAGAAGCTTGAACAAATTCCATTACTCCATATGAAGCCTCATTTGAAACACCAATGTAGCGATCCTTTCCTTCGTTGATAACATCTTGTAGGGCCTGTAGCTGCTCAACAAAAAGCACACTCATCCACCACTTTGAGAAATCATATGAGTACTTACCAAACAGTGGAACATAGCGATCTGGCCAATGAATTTGCAGCAAATCAGTGTCGTTAGTGCCAAGTCTCTTAAGGCTTTTTTCTACACTCTCTTTGATGTTAGCAGCATCAACCCGTAAAGCCTTTGCATTTTCACGAATATAGCTTGACCTTTCTGAATAACCACAAACTTTTGTTACCACAATGGCCTTGTCATGTGGCTGAGACTTTAACTAGCTACCCATATAACGATCTGTTTTTCCTTGAGTTTCTTTCTTCGTTGGAATTGGATAAGCCTCAGTAGTGTCCAAAGTATTTATGCCACTCTCAAATGCATAACTGAGAATGTCATGAGCTTCTTTCTCTGTATTTTGTCCTCCATAAGTCATCTCTAGCGCTTCCTCTGGTTTGAAGTATAAGTTTTTGGGTAAAACATTAAACTCTACATCCTTAATCTCCTTCATTGGTGCAATGATTATGCTCAGAGTATCTCCAGCCTTCGACTCTTCAGTCACTGTCATCCCCGGCTCGTCATTTAACAAAGGCGAGTCCACAATAGCTTCCTCACCAACACAATTTTCATAGGCTTCCACTGCTTTTCCATTGCCCCTACCATCATCAATCAAGGTACTATGATCGTTAAGGGTCGAGTTTTCCTCTTGTTTGACCACCTCCTCCTTAAGCACTTCCGGAATTAAATTTACAAGCTTAAGTGTTTGTGGAATTTTCTGAGGAAGGATTCGCTCGTAATCAAGGGGAAAGAACTTTTGTTCAGCAAGTGTTGCATCTTAAACCAAGTCCTCACCGGATCTTTACCCTCAAAGTGTCTTAATCCCTGAAGTCGTTCCCACCAATACAACGCATCACCCCACAAACGACTCTCCACTAACTCTATCTTCATTCCCTCAGGAATCCTCATACGATCAAAGAATCTTTCAATATCCTCAACCCAAACCCAAAACTCCTTCAAACTCCCAGTACCATCAAACTCGGATACAACATAATTAAATTGAGAAAAGATTTCATCTTTATACCTGTAATTACATTTGTTGTATCATCTTATGTTACCATGGCCTCTTCTCCTAGGCAGATTATTAAAAATCTCGTATTCATCATCCGTATCATAAGTAACAGAATTGCTCCTTGGATCGCCTTCCGGTCGTCTCCAATAGATCTGCCTGCTACTGTTGGTATTGGATCGATAGATCAGAGCCTCACGACGCTGTTCCTCTCGCCGGATTTTCTGACCCACGGTCTCCTCTACCGCCCTTCGTATTGGTTGCCCGTAACGTAAGACTTCCGTATCTCGAACACCGTCAAGAATACGACCGCCGTCAACACCGTTGTTAGCCGATATCTTCGCAGGAAATTACCTTGCTCTGATACCAACTGATGCAGCGCAGAAGCGAAATCGAAACGAATCCGAAATTGGATTGGTTTCCCACAACAAAGACACACGCTTTGATGCAAATTAGGTTGCGCATAACCCGGAAATTGGAGAAAACTCTCTCTCAAAGTGTATTCCAATATGATAATAAAACGTACCCTAATCTATCTGACAAAAGAGTATTTATATGTCCCCGTAAAATATCTAAAAGGGGAAAATCTAAGCGTACACGTGGAAAGAAATAATAAAATACACGCATAGTACACGGCTTGATACATGGCCGTGCCTCTAAGCCGTGTATGTTTCTGGGCATGCGACCCGTATAATACACGGTCGAGTACACGGCCGTTCCTTTAGGCCGTGTAGGCTTCTGTGTATATGACGAGCATAGTACACGGTTTCATACACGGCCGTGCCTTTAGGCCGTGTATAACTACATGGTTTCATACACGGCCGTGCTTGTAGGCCGTGTATACCTCTGTGAGAATCCTACTGGAGCATACGGCCGTGTCGCTGGGCGTGCCTGGGCCCGTGTAAGTGATACACGGCCCGGGTAAAATTATACACGGCCATGCCCTTGGGCCGTGTAAGCTGCTGTGCCCTCTACGATGTCCACATCAACTACTATTATCGTCACTACCACCATCAAGGTAGCGCCGCCTCACAATTCATCATCATTATATTATATCCACCATGCCACCACAAATATATCACTTTTACCTTTATTATTATTACTATAAAACCTCATGCATCGGTATTACCTCCGCTACCATCTCACCACATTATCACTATTATCATCCCATCACGATCGCTATCACAATCATCATAATGATCACATTATTACTACGTCCAATGCACTATAGCATCATCGCTATTGTTAGCCTTACAACCTTATCATCACCATTATTGCAACTAATGCACCATTGCACATCACTATTACTATAATTGTGCTACACAAGGTGGTAATAGGTCAACAGTGTTGGTAGAATTATGGTGGTAGTAGTGGTGCAATAGTGAAGATAGCAGGATCAATAATAGTGATAAGATGATGACTCTATGGAGAAATGTAAGTAAAATAAATACACAATAAGATAAACAAATATAACTAGTAAGATCACTGTTTTAGTGTAGTTTGTACACAAGAAGCAATGTACAACAAAATGAAAAAGGAATCTTGTGCTATACTTTGCACACTAAATATAGTACAAAAAACTTGTATTGTTTTTGTGCACCATGTTGTATTATATTGTTCTTCCTATTCTATACTAGAAATCAAATACTACCCAAAGGTTTTCTATGACAATTGACGCATTAAATTATAGGTATTTGTGATTATTTGCTTGCTATTTTTTTAGCATCAAAATTGAGTAAGAAATCTAGACTTTTCATACTTTGATATTGACAACTTCTCTAACTTGTGTATAAGTGTTTCTATCATCAAATTCAAACATTCTCCTTGCAAAATAATATGATATAATCACAAGAATTATTTAAATGCCATTTGGAATTAGATAAATTATTTATTTTCACAAACATCAATCTTTCATACAGGTTTCACATATAAGTATCATAAAAATTCTTCAAAAATGCATATATAAGTAAGTAAGTTAAATAATATGAAAACATTTGCAATGAAATAGAAATAAGTTTTCCCTTGAAAATCTAAATTAATAATGGATGAGAGTGTAAAGAGTCATATCTTCTTGAATCGATTATACCCGTTTTAATATATTATATATATATATTGTTTGTAGATTTTGTGAGAGGTGTGAAGACCTATAGAAGACAACAAAATAGTAAGTTAGGGGGTGTTGATGCTATCTAGCATAATCACTTTGGTGCTTAAATTAGAATATTAATGCAAGTAGTGAAGGAAAGCTTAGAGGTTAAGGTGAGAGCTTAAGGTTCATATCTCCTTTATTAATAGATAGTTCTAAGTACTTATAAAAGATGCTATCAGACGATTGGTTACGGAGAACCATGCCTCCACTTGCTTGTCCGAAGTGTGTTAGTAGTGGGAGAGTGGGTAGCTATGAAGGCTAACAATGTGTAACAAGTCTTATTTACAGTTAAACAAATCTAAAGGCTATAGATTTTAAGGCCATGCCCCTTGTGTAAAGCTAGGCTTGGACTTGAGTTGGGCTTAGGCTCAATTAGATATGGCCTATCAACAATATATATATTAAAGTAAAAGACATTTTTCTAGTATCTTTATTTTTTATATCTTTAAACATTTAACCATTGAATTAATTCACTTGGCAACTTATAAATAACCACATAAAATTTATTTTTAACTTTCTTTTGTCTCTTCCTATCTCCAATGTAAGGAAAAGGTTAAAAATAATTTTAATTTTATAATTATTTTATATTTTGAGTATATGTATTATAAGTTTATTGAATTCTTATCATTTTTATTAATAATTATATAAGTAATAATGTTATAGACCCTTAACATAAGTGTATTGTCTGCTGCTATATATATGTGAGCAATTTGGTAAATACTATATATGGAACTTATATGAGCTTGCTGCTCATGCTCACACTATAATGAGATTTACTCTTTCCTCTTGGCGGCATATTTTATAATGAAATGTTGCAAATATAGTTTAACAACATCATTTTAATTTCTTTCACCAAGAAATTAGGAAAAAAAACATTGTTTTAATTTTTAAACCTACCATATTAAAATTAGGGTAAAATGCATATATTGCTCATGAAAATTTTTAAAATCGTATGAACCTCCGTGTTTTTTTTTAAAAGTCGATACTTAATATCTCTTAGATAAGTATGTGCTCCATTTTCTTAACTAATTAAATTATTACATGTAAAGTGAGTTGACATGATTGATTACTTCATGATTTATTCACATATTTATTTAATAAAAACTAACTAAAATTAATAAATAACTATAAAAAAGCATAATATAAAAAAAGAAAAGAGAAAAATTAAAAAATAAATAAATAAATGGATTGTCAACAATAGCTTGAATAATTTTTCCTTTTTTAATTTCTTACCTGTTTAATATATTTTCTACCCTATCTTTTTAAATTCATTTTTTACTTTTTTTTCTACTTTTTTAGTTTTTTTTTTAATTTTAATTAATTTAATTAAATATATAAATAAATCATGTAATAATTACTCATTTCATTTCAGTTCACTTTACACGTAGCAAACTAATCAATAAAGAAAATAAAGCTTTTATTTATTTCAAGCGCATTAAATGTCGACGTTTAATTATAATAAAAAAGGTAAGAAATCCGTGGTGCAAATTCTATGAATAAAATTAGAACTAAAAAAAAGTTGGTGGTTGGAAAGAAAAAAATTGTGGTACACATCTTACGTCAAGGTGTCCATGTCAAAGCCATTTCACATACTAAATTAATTTAAGTTGGTAAATGCTTCGCTATCCCATTTTGGGTAAAAGAGAAAGTACGGATTAAATGTTGGAAAATGAAATCATGTAGAATAAAGATATTTATTATGGATCTGACACTGACTATAGAAGTTTTTGAACATTTTTTATGTAACCTTCTTTAACTCTAAATAAAAATATAATAGATAACTTTATTTTTATTTTTTAGTGTTTTGATAGATGAAAACATAATAATTTAATTATTATAAAAATAATAAATAGTAATCTTATTTAGTCTTAGTTATAGTATATTTAAATAAGTTTTTTTTTAGATATTATGTATTCTGTAATTTTAAATTAATAAAAAGTCATGACTTTTTAAAATTAGAAGAAAAAAATTAATATAATTTACTTTTTTAACTTTAAAAATTATAACTTTTTATTCGTTTAGAGCTATAAATCCTATAATATATAAATCAAAGATTGATTTGAGTATACTATAACTAAAATCAAATCGCATTGTTCTTTTGCTATTTTTATAAGGATCAAATTGTTATGCTTTCATTTGCCAAAGCAAAAAAAAAAATTATACTAAAAGGCAAAACAACGTCAACGCTTTCGAGCAATATACTTAAGGAAAAGCAATATACTTAAGGGCATGGATGGAGTCTATATTTTTAGTTTTGTAAGTTTAAAACAAAAAAAGAGTCACAAATCGGATCTATACTTTTAAAAATTATTTTGAGAATAATTTTTGTAAATATAATATTTATAAAATAAAAAAAAAACTATAATATTTACAAGTATTGTCTTTAAAAAATATTAAGAGATATCCTATCCTTTTGCTTTAGTAAAATCTTAAATATTATTATTAAAAGGAGTCACAATCGAATCGCACATAGGAATAGGATCAACCTCCTTTCCATTTTGGCTCGTAGTGGTGATTGGTGTTTGTCACGACCCCTATGACTTTCCGAATTTCCCAATCGCCATTTGTTGCTCACTTCCAGTGTTTTCTAATGCCGACAGCTGACATGGCGGTCGTGTCGATAAGATAGCTTTATTGGCATAATCGATCGTTATTCATAATCACAACAGCTGTTTTCTTCTAATTGGTTGGATATCTCCAAAGTAAACGCATCATGTTTGTCGTTTGCCAAAAGAATGAGAAGGTAATTATATATTTTAGAGAACACCAAATCAATCGAAGACAATCGTATAAACTTTAATATTAGTGTAAATATGCCGTTGAATTTTTAAATAAATGTTGTAAATAATATTTTAAAAATTTTAATAAATCGATAATATAAAAAAATATTTGCTTTCTTAATTTAAAAAATATATTAAAATCAAAATTTAAAAAATATAAAAATATATTTTGATAAGTTCAAAAAAGTGTTTTAACATAAAATCAAAGATTAAGAAAAAAAATTTATAACCTTTAAAGATTATTTTTGATTTATCAAAGTTTAGGATTTTTTGTATTTTTCCTAAATTCTATTTACCTATCTACCTAAATTATATTCTTCCTATCTATATGTCATACAAATCATGTGTGGATAAATCAAAACGTTGTGACGTAATTTTTTTTTTCTTTCTTTCAAACCTAAAAATTAAATTATATATTTTTTGTAATATAATTATATAATATAAATTACATATGACTTCAATTGTTTCGCCTTCCGAAGGGTTAAAGAATAATAACCCTATCATGTCGTAGTTTTCTTGTATTATTAAAAAAATTGTGAGTTTGTGATCCTACCTAAAATGAAATCTTCAATGCTACTTAAATATTTAATAGATTATGGACACCTGTCTAAAGATTTTAGATGAAGGAAAGAATAAACGATAGAATAATGGTGGACCTAATTATAATATTGCGAAGTAAACAATGAATTTTGTTTTTATGATGGGCACACATCATCATCATCTATTTTACGGTATTAATTATTCTAGACTTGGAGTTGGAAAAAATATCATTTATCCACCTTGAATTTGCCCATTTTTATATACTCTAGTGGGAGTATGCACTTGCAAAGATTCCACCTTTCTTAAATTTAACTAATATTGTATTAATCCCAAAAGTAGATCCTCATAGAAAGTCCATTATTTTCGTCCAATTAGCTTATGTAATTTTGCCTGCAAAATTATTTCTAGAGTCATAATCAATCGATCGAAACCTTTTTTACATAAATTTGTTTTTGAAATCCAAAGTGCTTTGTATCAAGTAGAGTTATCCAAGATAACATAATCATAGCTCATGAGGTGTTCCATTTTTTGCGAACTAAGTAGTTGACCAAGAAAACATTTTGTGCTTTAAAACTTGATATGAACAAAGCATATGATTGAGTCGAATGGGATTTTCTCTACGCAACATTGATGAAATTTGGTTTTTGCGATAAATGAATCAAATGAGTGATGGAATGCGTAACCATTGTCTCTTATAGGATTATCATTAATTGCAAATTCACTGGGCAAATTCATCTTACTAGAGGTTTGTAACAAGGTAACCCTTAATCACCATATCTTTTCATCCTTATAGCTAAGGTCCTATTCAGAAGCATTGAAAAAGTTATTAACGAAAATTCCTTGGAGGGTATGAGTATTGGAAGAGCTGGTCCAACTTTATCACACTTATTATTCGCTAATGATTCTTTGTTTTTCATCGAAGCAAATGTGTTGAATGTCGGGGTTTTACAAAATATTTTACAAGTCTATTGTATAACATTAGGCTAGAAGATTAACTTTTAGAAGTAAAGTGTATTTTTCAACAAGAATACCCCACAAGAGAATATGGTTCAAGTTAGCGAAGCCTTAAGAGTATCCATGTCACAAAACCCAAGGAAACAACTAGGCCTTCCAACCATCTGAGGTAGAAATAAGACTAAAGGACTTTAATTTGTAAAAGACAAAATTAGAACAAAGCTGAAGAATTGGAAAAGAAGCATTCCCTCCAATGCTAGTAGGGAGATTTTAATTAAATTAGTGGCCAGCACAATCCCTAACTACTCAATGAGTTGTCTCAAATTTCCTGTAAAGTGTTGCAAAGAAGTCAATTCTCTTATAGCGTAGTACCGATGGAGGCAAGTTAATGAAGATAGGAAAATTCACTAGCTTAGCTGGAATAAACTATCTCTTCTAAAGTCAAAAGGTGGAATTGGTTTTAGGGATCTTAACGATTTCAACTTAGCTCTTCTAATGAAACTTGCTTGGAGAATTCATTCCAGTTCACATGATTTATGAGTCTAAGTACTAAAAGGAATTTATTTTCCTCATACTTCTTTTTTGTAGGTTAAACAAGGCTTTAGAGATTCATGGGCATGGGCAAGCATCCTTCATGGCATAGACAAATTATTAGAAAGTGCTTTATGGCAAGTTGGAGATGTTACATGAATCAGAGTGGCATCGAATAAATGGATTCCCAAAATCAATTGTCATAGGCCTACATTTTAACCAAGGATGATGAATCCAAATTTACTGGTTTTAGACTTTATTAATGAAGAATCACGAGCATGGAGAATTAGTAAGTTGAAACAGTTTTTCGATCAAACTATAGCTAATGCCATTCAACAAACTCCTTTCTCAAGCATGACCATAAGTGATCATTTGATATGGCCACATGAAAAAACATTAGTTTGCATTGTGCAAATAGCTTACAATTCTATTTGATGTGTAACATATAATGCTAATCTCAGTGCCTCTACATTGCATCACATTAATAAATCCTTATGGCATCAAGTATAGTCTTGTAAATGCCTTCCTAAAGTCAAGTTATCTATATGGAGAGCATTAAATAATGCAGTAGCGACTTAAAAGCAAACTTAGGAAGAGACAGATTACAAATGATCAATGTTGTAGTCTTTGTTCATGTGAAGAGACAATCGAACATGCTTTGTTGTTTTACCCATGGACAAAGCTTGTGTGGTTTGCTATTATAAGCTTGCACATAGAGGTGGATTAGATTAGCACTCTAGATGCATGGATAACGTAATGTGAGGATAGTATAGTAGGAAACAAAAAGGAATCCATAGAAATATTTGCAAGGATATTCATTGTTGTGTGGATCATTTGGAAGGCATGTTGTAATGCGACCTTCAATTCTAAGGCCCCCAGCATAGTTGATGTGGTGGAGGGTTGCAAATAAGCCATAGTAGATATCAATATTCTCAACTCAATTGATTTAGACAGCAAAAACTCGAAAGACATCCAGTAAGGAGTAGATAGTTTAATTAGATCAACACATTTGCCGCCTTCTCACAATATATAAAATTCATCTATTTTTGCAAGTCCTATACAAGCCTCAAAGGTGCAGTCTAGTACTTCTCCTTCTTCTTAGACTCATATCATGTTGAAGCGCTTAAGTACAGACCACCAAAACATGCGTCCAATATGAACAAAATGCATCATGTTGAACATGTCAACAAACGACTGTTGCATGGTGGACAAGCTAAATAAATCCCTTGTAGAACATTGTTCCATGAGCACACAAAGTAGTAGCTTATCCCAATTTATGTGGAAAGCACCTCGGGTTGGTTAGATGAAGATTAACTCAGATGGTGCTTGGGATATTTGTTCTAAGGAGGTAGCCATGGGTTTTGTGGACAAGAACTATGTAGGGGGCATTTGTGGTAGAGGATCTAATTTATATGAGGTTGATTTGCCCAAGTTGGTAGAGTTTTTAGTAGTGATAAATGCAATTAAGTTTGAGATTGGGAAAGGCTGCAAGTTTGGAACATTTAAATTGGACTGTTTAGTTGTTCATCAAGCTTTAATCAATCCTTTTATAGCTTCATTGCAATTTCATCCCTTTTTACACGATTTACAACATCTACTACCGAGATTTTCTTTAGTTGAGTTTAAATGAATCAGAAGGGAAGTCAACCATGTAGCTGGTTAGGTTACAACACATGTTTGATATTGAACATGTCCTATTGATTGGATCTGTAATCCACTTATTGAGTTAAAACAAATCCTCTTATCAGACTATACTTTTCAGTGTGTTTACGATATTTCTAAAGATCTTGCTTATGCTTTTACAGCTATGAATATATAAAATCACATCCTCTTTGCTAAAAAAAAGGGTAAGGTAATGAGCGAAAACTTAGTTTTAGTAGAATTCTTCATAGCTGTTTATTTTAATTATTTGATAAAATTAAAATTATACCAAGGGTAATAAATGTAGTGATTGGGATATGTGAATTAGAAAATTAAAATTCATATACTTTTCAAAGAATATATATATATTTCGGTGATTACAATGAGGGAGGGAAGATTTAAACCTAATTCATTCCATTAACATTCATGTTACAAGGGTGTTAGAAAGAGAATATATATATAAATCCATTAGAAAAGGAAGTTTCAATTGGTATTTTTATAGTATAAAGGGTAGATAAATCTAACTTTATAAGGATTCTTGAAGTATATAATTTTATAAGAGAGGTATATATATATTTATATTTTTACCTTTTTATATCTTATTATATTGACAAACATAAAGTTTAGTATTTCATTTCCAATTTTGCTTCATCCTTTGTCTATTAATGTTTATGTAGTGTAATCGTTGAAGCGAGATATGCAATCTACAACTCAAGGACGGAGTTATACCATTTTGTTTGAATATCAAGGTAAAGGATATGTTTCAAAATGGGATTAAATTGGTATTTTCCAAACAAAATATTAATACTTTTTTTTTTCTACAAGTATGGAGAACTAAGGCACTACCCCAAAGTTTAGTCTTGGTTTTACCTTTCTAAGCACTTTAACTTCATGTAGCCCTTTTGTTTGTAGTGAAGCACATTGGATCTCCACTTTTAGACTTGACTCTTGAGCCACCATAGTAGCTAGACTTTTGTTGATCTTGAACAACTAACGCACTACCATCCTCATCACCATCTATGGATCCTATCTCATGATTTAATTGATCTTCACTCAATAGATTGCTTTTGATCTTGTCTATTGACAAGCTATCCTTACCAAGTAATTGTCTCTCTAGCCCACAAAGGAAAATGAAAGGGTAGAGAATGAACTTGCTCCCATTTGCTAATGAACTCTAAATATCACTGCTTTGTTGATAAACCCCTAACATTTGAGGTAAATACGGCCTCTACTTCAACATCAACCAATTTTCCAAACACTTATGACCCATTTACCTTAACGAATTAGAGATGGAGTAGAATAATTATTCTTGGATCAGCATGTATTCTCATGTTTACTCAAAACTTAACATAGGAATGACCATTCTATGAGGCTTTTCAATTCTCTCTAGAAGAAATAACTATTGCCTTTCTATTAGGTGCTATTATGTGATAATTTTATGATTACCAAAGTTACTCCACCCTTAAATCAACAATACCACCACCATCGCTACTTTGTCCCTATTGTCGTTGCTATCACATGTGCATCACTATGTCTAGTCTTACACCATCAATGTAATCGTTGCTACCATCACCATTACTATAAACTCATTATTGATAATGCTAACCCTAGTCATTTATATTATCCATGTACCACTATCTCATTACATCATTACCATCACCCTAAGACTACCACCTTTAGACTACCACTACTATCATTGTTGTTGTTATTGTAACTATGGGTGTTACATCACCACTAATGGCTACTAACCTACTACCACTATAACACTAGCATGACTAACTCACCAACACATCACCTATCACCACTATGAGCCCTTATGTTACCTTGCTACCATCATCGTTATATCACACATACCACTACCTTTACTGCCATTACCATTATTGTGCCATTGATCCTTACTAACTATAAGTGTACCAAGACCGATATTACTACTACCACCATGTTGGTTTGTGCATGTAGTGTTGACACACTAGATAAAGTTTTATTGAGAGTTTAACCATTAAAGGCATATTTGTTATTTATTACATATGTTTCTATTAGTAATAATCTACAACGATGTCCCATGAGATTAACATATAATGATGTTTGGGTATAATTGATCACTTGTGAGGGTCCTTCAACATTACTTCATTTAGAAAGGTTAGTGATCAAATGAGTGCCTAAAAAAGACATAAACATGAGATTATTGCATTTGCTGATCAAGGACGTACTCATTGATTGAGGAAGTGGTTAAAGAAATATACATGAGGAAGCTCGATTTAATGAATTAAAGGATAAGATTCAAAGTTTAGAGAGTACCACATTTAAGCTTCGTTGGTTCCTTCCTAGTGAACCGATGTATTTAATCTTTAAATTTGAGATTATCATGCACTTAATGAGTGAACAATCATGCTTTTGTATTGGGCAAACATAGCTTATTCAAGAGTCATTATGAAGCCACTTATTAGGTATTATTGATAGGTGATTTCTATGTAAGTGCACATGAAAAGAGATAGAGAGTGGTTTTCTTTCTAAGCAATAGATATTGTTCCTATAGAGAGCATGTAATTGTTTACTAAACTATGTAGTAACTAGTTTATCTAGTAATTTAACAAAAGGATTTTGAGAGATAAATAAGTAATGCTTCTACAAATAGAGGAAAATTAATTGTATGAATAAGTGGGATTCACAATTCAAAGCTTAGCATGCTTGTTAGAACTTTTGGTTTTACTACTGGATTTAACAAAAGGAAAAATAGATGAAAATTCAATAATTCCACAAATTTCTCCAACACTAGTAAACTTAGTAATAAGACATTTAACTCTCCGCTCTTGCAAAATTATTGGCATAGCATTACTACGAAAAGATCCTATGAACCAAGATTATATGTGGAAAGTCAATCTCATCCTTATTTGACCCTATGTAACTAACACCAACTATAAGTTGATTACACTCAGTGTTATAAACTAGAATTAGGGAAAAATTTTCTAAATTGGCTAGACATAAGAAAAAAAAAATTAATTACAATTTTTAGTAAAAACTTTATTAGCTAAAAGAAAATCCACTAGCGAAATCAAAAGCCCAATGAGCTTGAGCCTTACTTAATATTATGAATGCCTTGGAGATTTAGCTACTTATATTTGACAATAAAACACATACCAAATGACTCAAAATACTTAAATCATCCATTGAAATATATGTAACGTAGTCTTAGTACAAGATAACTAAGCACAAAAAGGAATAAGAACAAAACCCTAGAGGAATCTTTCAAGGACTTGCAAAATTACACTAAAGATCCAATATAGTAAACTTAGGTTTATGCTTGACCTTCTCTTACACCGTGTAATACTTAAATAAGTGTATGTATAGAGTTACAAAAACAAATCTTAAAGACTTAACACAAGGAACTAACTTAAGCAATAAGAAAATATAAAATAAAAAACTAACACAAATTAGGTTCACCCCTTTGGTCAATTAACAACCAACTTGGTAAACTAACATGCTTCCTCGATTGGTTAAGAGACACTTTGGTTGGCCGATTTGGTTAGTTTTGACTTATAACTTTGCCATTGTCTACATTTGCACATATGATATTTAAATCATATGAAGAAACATGAGGATAATTTTGAGCTTCACTTAAGTTTCCTAAGAAACTATCCCACCTAGTAACTTGTACAGTTGCAAGTTGTGATCATCTTGAGTCCTTAGAAATTATGCAATTGTATGAAATCATGAATACATTTCTAATTGTGTACAATTCGCTTGTCTGGTCCATAAATCATGCAATAATTTGCTAAGAATAGGATTATATAAGTAGAACTACTTAGTCATTCATTGACATTAACATATTAAAGTAGAATTATTGGTCATTAATAGGTATGAACATATTTACAAAGTTTTTATCTATTCCTTCTTACATAGAATCTTCTTTTTCAATTTTGTCTCTCTTAGTTTCCTACAAATTTATCATTGAATGACGAGTTTCATCTAGCCAAAAAAGAATGAAAAAATTGGTTACACAACTAGGAAATATCGTAAATGCATTTTGACAACTTTTTGCTCTACATTTTTTTATTATAATAGAAGGAGAAATTGAATTTGATCCATCCAGCTAACAATAAATATTCATAGCACTAAATTATAAAATTGTTTGATGTAAATTTTTGAATCTATACATTGTATTTAAATACCTTTCCTACTATCAACCATATAAATGCTCCTTCCAAGCAACCGATGTAATTCGACCCAATTATTATACGATAAATGATGAATGCTCCGAAAGGTAACTTCAAAACTGTCTTCCAAATGAAAGTGGACGAATATGTGATTTTTTAACTATGTAAAATATAGCCTCTTGAAAAAATATGACTAATACATAATTCAAAGACAACTTTCCTTTTGTTGGAAATTTAAATATTTTTTTTGTATATTAGCTATAGAAAATCCATTGTTATTCTATTTTTAGTAGGTGACATTTATAGGCTCTTAATTGTATAGATAACCTTAGCTATTTAGGCTCAAATTAGAATATGATTCTAGTAAATTTTATTTATTTCATTTTCATTTTCTTTTATGTAATTATTATTTTTGCCCATAGAAAATACCTAGGTTTATTTGCATTTATTTGTTTCCTTTTGTAGTCCTGTAATCAAGCCTGTAAAAGGTTGTTTTCTTGTACATTTCAAAAACAAGAAATATAAAATTCTTCTTTATGTTTTTTTATGGTATCGAAGTAAGAATTACTTTGATTTCTGGAAACCCTAAGTCTATCTTGCTCCTTTGTCTAAACTCCCACCATGTCTAAAGTTGTCCCCAAAACCCAAAACTCTACAAACAGACCACATGACTCTCACCCAGTTCAAATCACTACAATACGACTGAATGGAGAGAATTTTCTTCATTGGTCTAAAACTGTACGAATGTACATCCGTAGTAGAGGAAAAATTGGCTACCTGACAAGAGAGAAAAAGGAGCCAACCCTTGAGGATCCAACCTACTCTACATGGGATGTTGAAAATTCCATGATTATGACATGGTTGGTAAATTCCATGGAGGAGGACATTGGGGCAAACTACATGTGTTATTCTACTGCTAAGGAACTTTAGGATAATGTCACCCAAATGTACTCAGATTTAGGTAATCAATCTCAAGTTTTTGAAATCTCATTAAAACTTGGTGATATTCGTCAAGGTAATGATTATGTTACCAAATATTTTAATTATTTAAAAAGAATATGGCAAGATTTAGATTTATTGGACGATCAAGAATGAAAGTATCCCAATGATGCATGTAATTATAAAGCAATTGTTGATGCAAATAGAGTTTTCAAATTTCTTATTGGCCTTAATGTGGAATTCGATGAGGTTAGAGGTAGAATCATTAGGAAAAAAACCCTTTGCCCTCTGTCGAGTCTAATTTTTGCATTTCCATTCCTAATCCGATCTAGACTAGACCCTATGATCATCTAATGTAAATCCTCGACTTGAGTTAAGAATTTCGTTTGATTTTTGGAATTGCCACTCAATTGTTGTTGGGAAATATTAAATTAAGACTAAAGGAGCGGATTAGTCTTAATTTGGACCATTAGTCGTCGTTATTTCCCCTTCTCGTTTTTGAAAAGAGGAAAAGGAAAAACCAGAGTTTCTAAGTCCGTAGGCTAACCTATTAAAACCTTACGGTTACCACCTAATCTCCTAAAATTGTTCATATTTAGAAATGTGTTTTATTGTGTTTCTGTTACTTTTTATTATGTTTTTGAATTATTTCAAGAAAATGATTTTTTATTTCATTTTATGAGTTGACCCGAATGGGTGCCTACGTACCTGCTATTCAGGATCAAACAAGCCGTAGTTTGCTTTTTTTGAAAACTTTAAGTGTGTTTGTGAATTTTAATTTTGAAATCTCTTTTGCTTTATGTTTTTATCATTTTTTGGATTTTTTTTTCTAAAAAAATCTAAGCCTAAGCTTTAATTTGACTCTGAAAATGATTTTTAGGAAAAACATCAATTTTGGATTTATTTGAAGAAAATGATTTTTCTAAGTGGTAAAACTCATTTTTATAATTTTTATTTTTATTAATTTTTATTAATTTTGTGATTTTTCATGATTTTTATGATTTTTTAATGATTTTTTTTGCGATTTTTCCTTATTCTTCTCCAATTTTTATAATTTTTATGAGTTTTCATGATTTTTTATAATTTTGTTATTTATTTATTTTATTTTATTTTATATTATAATTTTTATTAATTTTTCATAATTTTTGTTAAAACTTTTATCCTAAATTATTATCTATCCTATTTTAAAACCTAAAGTTTTATTATTATTTTTCTAATATTTATATTGTTTTTTTACATTTTTATTATTTTTTATTATTTTTCTACATTATTAAATCCTAAAGAAATCTAATTTCTAACATTTTCCTATTTATGGAAATATAAATAAAACATAAATAAATAAATAAATAACAAACAAATTAATAATAAATAACAAAATAATAAATCAAATAGGAATAAACAAATAAATAAAGCAAATAAATAAATTTAAAAAAATCGGTAAAATTCGACTCACCTGGATCCGGGTCGGTGCGCGGGTCGGGTCGAAGCGGGTCGAATCGGGTCGGGTCGGATCGGTCGGACACGGCGGCGGAGGATGCTCATTTACGGCGTTCCGGCAGTCTTTTGTCATGGGTGAGGTGTCGAATCCTAGCTTCTCGAGGGTGCTGAATCCAATGGTAGCGGTGGTTTGCTCCCAGAACGTCTCCTGGTGGCAGCTTGGCTCCGATCGGCGGTTCACGGTTTTGGGTTTCCTCCGATGCTCTTCGATTTGCTCTCTTTTCTCACTTTCTCTCAATTGTGATTCGTGATCTGACTTCCTCCCTTCCTCCTCTATTTATAGGCGCTTGAAACCGAGCTGGATAAGCTCGGATTTCCTCCGATCGAAGCTAATCGGATTTTCGGTTAAAAAAAACAACTCCGATTTGTGTAAATCCATCGGTTTGTTGCGATTTGATTCCAATTGGATGATGTTTATCTCAATTCTGTTGAAGATCTGTTGGATTTGTGCAAAAAAATCGAATCGAAATGGCCGAAATTCGAATTTTTCCTTCGCCGGCGATCTCGGACCCGAGGTAGGAGATGATCACGCACCCGGCGTGTGCGTTTCCTCCAGCCAATCGGATGCTGCCACGAGTCCTGGATAAGTAAAAAAACTCAAAACGCGGAAACTGCTTCCCCCTCGATTCGAACTTGCGACCGAGCCCTCTTGCGCGCGCCTTAGCCCGTGGTCCGGACCAGCTAGGCTAGCCCATTTTCTTGATTTTTCTAATTTTGCAAATTGCATATATGCAATGCGATTTTTTTTTATTTTTTTTGTATTTTTTGAAATTTCAAAAATTTGTAAAAATTATTTACTATTTATTATTGCCATTTCTGAAATCATTTTTCAAAATTGATGTGTTTTCCTATTTTTTTTTGAATATTTTTATTATTTATGCTAAATTAAAGAAAAATTAAAAAAATTGGAAAAAATTAAGAATTGATTATTATTCATTCCTAGGGCAAAAATGGGGTGTTTACAGCTGCCCCTCTTTGTAGTTAAGTTTCTTTGTAGTAAAGTTTGAAAAACTTAACTACAAAGACAGGAAAGACGTCATTTTTGGCCTCTTAAATAGATAACGCCTTAGTTTGGCTGGTTACCTGGCATTTGTTTGGTAGGAAAATGCTCCAAGAGCTAATAATCCCACGATTTAAGATGGTCCTAATAATTTAGAGTAATGTTCCCTCCCCAAACAGTGCTTTATGGGCTGACTAATTGGCGATAGGAAACACCTCAAGCATTGTGTGGAAGAAATAATGATTGGAAGCGTCTTATCAGATTAGCAACCTTGGAAAGAAAATTTACTTAGGAAGCGCCCTTATGAGCTGGCTACCTGTTAATAGAAGCGTCTTGTTAGACTAGCAACTATTTGGAAGATGTAAACACCCATTTTTGCCCTAGGAATCGATAATTCTAAAAAATAATCAATTTTAATTTTTCCCAATTTCCTCTAATTTAGCATAAATAGTAAAAATATTCAAAAAAATAAAAATAAATAGGAAAACACATCAATTTTGAAAAATGATTTCAGAAATAGCAATAATAAATAATAAACAATTTTTACAAATTTTTGAAATTTCAAAAATACAAAAAAAATAAAAAAATCGCATTGCATATATACAATTTGCGATACAAAGAAAATCGGGAAAATGGGCCAGCTCAGCTGGCTCGTGCGTGCATGTTGGGACCGTGTGAAGGCTGAAGGTCACGAGTTCGAATCCCCCCCGCGTGCGCTCGGCAAAATTTTTTCTTTCTTTTCCCTGGAGCTGCCACGTGGTAGCATGTGATTGGCTGAGAGGAAACACGTGCCTCGCACGTGGTCGTCTTCTTCCTCGAGCCCAGCCGGAGAAAAAATCCGGCAGAAGTCCGATAAGGTTGAAATTGCTGGATTTCTTTGAATCTTTTTGGATTTCAATAAATCTAAAACCGAATTATCCAGATAAATCACAAGATTACAACAAATCGGCATCAAATAGGTTGGATAGAATCAAATCTAAAAAACGGAAAAATATGGGTTTATCCAAAT